>BMAO01000706.1:0-69951 GCA_019973975.1 Trichonephila clavata | reverse complement strand
GAGAGTTTTGCTGAAGGAATTGTACGGAAGCGATAAACTAATCGTTGTGAAATAAATAAAAGTTTTTTTGTTTTTATATTTAAAGTCATGCGTGGGTATTTGATTCGAAAATGCATTTTAAAGTTTTTTATTAGTGGTATTATGTGGATGCCTTTTCGGTAAAATTAAATATTTCAGATGGTTATGATTAGCTTTAAAAACAAATCCAAAAAAATTTATTCTATCTTTATTTTTTAATTATACGCGTGAAAATAAATTTTTGAGAACGAAACAGTTACTTATTCAAATACAGTCGGACCTCCAATTTTACGAGCCTCTATTTAGCGAATTTCTTTATTTTGGGAACTTTTTTCCTGATACCAAGAATATTTTACTATTTTCTTTGTAAAATAACCTTCAAATAGCGAAGTGCATTTTCTATTTAACAAACTGTATCTCTTGTGATTCGATTTTTTTTCTGCCTGTTTTTAAAATAGTTCTGGACAATTTTAAATATTCTCTCTTTTAACACATATTATGGTGATCAATGCCCCAGAACTGATTTGACCAGGTGCCTAACTCATCTTGTAATAATCTCGCCCGCGGGCCTAAATGTGTAGGGGCTATTTGTAAACAAGTATTATTTTTAATTTTTTTTTTATTAAGACCGTTACACTTTCTGTGTATAAACATTTAATGTTTTTTTAATGAGAAGTAACTTATTTAGAAAATTAACCTTATATATCAATGAACTATTTCGTCAAATGATGATTGTTTTAAAGATTTTGAACATCGTTTTTAATTTGACGTTGAAATTTATTTTGACAAACAAAATATACTTTTTCGGATAAAAAATATCGTTACAATCAGTAAAATAAAGATAGCAAAATTGATTTTATATAACAACAATTTCGTTTTTTTCTGTTGCTTCAAGAAATTCAATATACATGGAAAATTTGCGCCTTAATTAAGAAACAAATTTTTGGAGAGTTTATTTTTTATCCAATTTTCATCCGTTCTACTTTTAAAGAATAAATAAATAAAATAAAACATTAACAAGCATTATAAACTTTAATAATCAACAATGTTGATTATAAAAAACTAAATTATGAATATATGCTGAATTTTGAATTAAATATATTACATTATTAAAAACTAGTGATTGAAATAGAATAAAAATTTTCTCATTTCTAACATTCATTAAATTAAAATAATTAATTATATTTAACATCAAAATTATTTCCGTAATGAAATTTAATAAAAAAAGTTTATTTTGATAAATATGTGTTGATTAGAACACATCTTCAGATCTTTCATTTAAATGATATATACAGTTATTGAAAAAAAGGCCGGAGAATGATGAAGACGTTAACGTTGAGGACATCGTTCAATCTCCTGAAATATCACATATTGAGGGACTAAAGGTTGCCGAAACGGCTCTTCAGTATTTTGAACAAGGTGTGATTGGATAATAGATTTACTGATCCTTCGTAATATTCGTGTTGAAGCAAAATAATGCAATGTGCAGTAAGGAAAACAACAGGATATATTACGCATTTCTTTTAAAAAAAAGTAGCATATAATTGCAAAGTCGGCAACTTAATTTTCAGTATGGACAGCTTTCGGCAACTTAATTTTCAATCGAGACTGCTTTATGACTTATGAAGTATTTTTCTGAGGTGTGTCTGATCGGGTACATTACAGTATAGCAGCGTTTCTGAAACTTGGGGGTGTGACATCCATACGTGGGAGGCACAAGCATATTAAAAAGTGAAAAAAAGATTAAAAACAAGTATTAATTTACTGAAAGAAAGCAAAAAAAAAAACATTCTGATATAATAAAAATTAAATACACATTTACAGTGATATAGTATACACTGCCGTTTGTAAAAAGATGCAACACCATGGATGAATCATCAGAATTAAACGAAATTTAATGCACAAACGAATTGTGTTAGAACAAATAAATGACGAAATTTTCAAAGCAAACAAGCAATATTAAGTGTTCGAAATCAGTACTTGGCGTAGCCACCACGCGCTGCAATAAGTGCTGCTATACGACGTGGCGTGGAGTCAAACAGATTTTGAATGTCTCCTTGCGAAAAAGAATTCCATATTGCTTGTAGGCGCAGCAAAAGTTCGTCTTTTGAAGCAGCAAGACGCAGATCACGAGCGAGACGCCGACCAACCAAATCCCACACTTGCTCATTGGGCAACATATGCGGCGAATATGTAAGCCAAGGTAACAGTTGCATGAGTTGGAGTGAAAGGAAATCTCGAACAGTCTTTGCAATATGTGGTCGTGCATTATCCTGTCGAAAGATAGCTCCAGGGATGCATTGAAGGAAGGGAACGACTTCGGGCTGTAGCACTTCACGGACGTACCTGTTGCTATTGAGATTACCCTCAATTCGTAGCAAATTGGATCGTCTATGGTCCGAAATCGCATCCCAAATCATAACTCTGGGTGTGAGGCCACTATGCCATTCGATAACGTACTCTGGAAGGCAGCGTTCACCGGTATAGCGTCTAGCACGAATGGTTCCACAAAGTGAAGCGCGATTCATCTGAAAAGACAGCTTAGTACCAATCAGCTTGCCAGGCTCTGTGCTCATGAGACCATTGCAGACGCAGCCATTGATGGTTTGCCTTGAGGGGGATCCTATATAAAGGCACCCTTGCACGCAATTCATGGTGCAGCAGACGTCGACGAATTGACGAAGCCGAAATTAGTACACTTGTAGCAGTAGACCAACATGCTGCCAACTGCCTGGAGGAAGCTGTACGGTCATTCAACGTCATGCAGAGCAGGTGTCAATCGTCACGCGCTGACGTCACCTTCCGTCATCCACTGCCAGTTTTTCGATTTGTTTGGTACTGTCGGTCCACTGCTTCCAAACTCGCATCACTGTGGTACTGTTCCACTGCGCACGAGCTCCTGTTGAGTGATAGGAATATCCTCCTTCTCGAATGCTTATAATCCGTCCTCGTTCAAACTCGGAATGTTGTTGGAATTTCTCCTTATTTCGTCTTGGAGGCATATTTAGGTCTCACTAAATGTTCGGCACTAGAAATAATCAAAAACTATTTTCAACGTCCCGCTACAGCCCTCTATTTATACGCTTTCAGAATCAGTTCAGAGTGCGCTGCGCACTCCACGTATGCGCGGTGGCTCTGAAACTTTACTATTTTATGTAACATCCTATAATTGATAGTTCATGCAATGTTCATTTATTCTGATGATTCCTTCATGTTGTTGCATTTTTTACAAACAGCAGTGTATTTATTATTGTATCAGTACTGCCCAATGTTTTCAATAATTAATTTTTCAATTCTAAATTAAAGAAAAAGTTTAATAGTTACTAGTACCTTCCATAGACTTATTATATACAAGATATAATACTTATCTTCGTAATTTTTAGGGTTGTAAGTGGTCTATTCGTGATCCTCCTACTAATCCTCTCTTTAAATATTGTTCCATTGAAAACTTTCTCTTGAAGAAGGAGATGCAGTTTATGTAAATCAGGGTTTATATTTAACTTTATCTTTAGGTTTGAGGGAGACAAAGAGAGATTAAAAGTTAGATGATAGAAATTTGATTAACGTAAGTAATAGGAAGCTAGTCGAGAGTGACTCACCGATTAATTACTTAGTATTTAAGATTGATAATTGATGGTTTAGTCAATAAGCTAGATTTAAATTAGAATCAAATCGACTAGAAGTCGAATAGCTGTGAACGGAATTTCTATTTAGAACGTATATTACCAAAACGTTCCAAAAGTAAGCGATTCAATTCGCGCAATTAGATATTAAATATCTCGTTTACCTCGCACACATTTTCTTCAATACTTAAACATAAGTGCATTTCCTACTTTGAGTCATTTGAATTGATTGGTAGAACAATAAAATAGATTTGTTTTGATTATGGCTGATCTTCATTCCAACACCTAAACACTGACGGATGTTAGGGGCCATTCATCACAGGGTTTATAACTAAAGTCGTCAAACTCTACATTATTACGTCTTTATCAAACTACATTATTATTGCCTTTAATATATTGTTATTTTATATGATTAAAACTGGTTGCAAATATTGAAAGTTTTAGAATCATTGCAGTATAGTATGAATTCATTAATTTTCATTATCACGTAGTAAATGCTCCTTGTGTCTTTATAAAGTATGCACTTTTCCTTTGTTTAAGGGTATTTCGGTAGTTTTTTTTTCTGTTTTATATTTTCAAGCAAGCAATACATGCGTACTTATTCTTTTTTTTAAGACTATTCTCGATTCTCCGCATTTACACAAACTCGACCACTCTTCAGTCCTCATTAGACTGAGTTTTCGGGGCTCTAATGTGTACTACAGAAAACTCTTTATACTTTGAAGAAGAAAAACGGGAATTTCCTTCTTATGTTTTTTAACTTTGTCTTTTATTTTGTCGTTTTGTTATTTTATTTGTTGTTTTAATCATTAATATAATATTTTATTATATTTTCGATTTTTCCTTTATTTTTATTTTTGAATGACTTAGTAGAAATTCAGGAAATTTAATGTGTTAATTAATTTTTCTTAATGTATAAGTACAAAATTTTTGTTTTACTTTATACGATAAAGATAATTGAATTTTTAAAAAAATAATAAATAGTAGTTCAAATTTTTTGTCTTACTGGATATTTTCTTCTATGAATTTTACTATCATTATTTTTCGAAAAAAATTGACCAAATAATAACTTATTACAAAAATTATTCCAAAAATTTTATTTACATTTGATTATTATGAGAAAATTATCAACATAACAATAACACTGGGGAAAATAAATGTCAACTGTAAAGAGTAAAACAAACAATTAAAGTGAAAGCAATCTAATGAAAATGAAAAAAAATAATCAATCAACTAGAAAAGGAAGAATTTTTTACTGGAAAAAAAATTCTTCCCTCTTTAGAGAAAGTAAATTTTTACAATAGAAATCCCTGAAATAATAAATTGAAATTTCTTTTTACTATTCTATGCATAATTTTCCTTTTTGTTTATGTAATACGTGTTCAATGAACAAAAAAGAAATGAATATAACTTAAAAATTGAACTGCAGTTAAAGAAGCGAATTCTTAAGTTCTCAACCAATGAAGTTAGAAAATAAATTTCAGATATATATTCATAGTCTAATCTTTAAATACTAGTCTAATAATAGTAATCCATGGTCTAATAAAGCTGTTTTAACAGTGTTTTGCTTCAAATTTAGTAGTATATTAGTACAAATAACAATATTGTGCTAATTTATTAGTAATTTATTGTTCAGTTTATAGTGACAATTAAAAATAAAAATAAGTAAATACTCAGAACACATTTAATTTCATTATAGATTTTCTATATTGTCAGTTTAAAAATTTTAAGTTAAAAAAATAAAATGAAAGGATGACAATGAAAATTACTTATTCGAAACATAATACGGTTTATCATTTCTTAAAAGTAATTATTCCTCATAATAAAAAAACACATGTAAATTCAACTCAGTGCACGACATATTAAAAAAAGTAGAGTGTATAATGATCCCCACTTGCCTTAAGGTTCTTACCTTATCGTATCTGTTAAAGATATTGTTGTTCTGAATTAATTAACCCCTAGTTTTGTACTTTAATTATATTCTAATTAATCAGTAAAGACGATGGAAAAAATGGCACAGAACTCTTTAGAATGGTCAAATGAATAAATGGGATTGAAATGATAAAATATTTGATTACTCTCCTGAATTAAGCAGTTTCCGATTATCTTTTTATTACTTCAAACGTAATCGATGTTTTTATAAATGTTCATCAGCAGCTTGAAGTGGAAGTGAATGACCTACTCAAGGACCTTAAGCAATTAAAAATGTCATTCCTTTTACAAATACGTGACCCTTAAGAAAATAGCTGAAGTTTCAGTGAGTTCTTAATTATGAAATGTTTAAGAAAAATGTTTATGTTACGCGCTTAAAAAGTAATTCATATACTAGAGTTGCTAATGACATTTTCTATTAAACTTTTTGAAAAGTAATTGGACTCCCATTTTTATATATTTGCTCAAGAAAGCTTACCTAATTTCACTGTAAACATTCTTTATACACTTATTCAGAAGTAGATGATAACCTGAGTCAAAGAAATAAAAGTGCTTCAAAAATATGAAAAATTTATATCTTGAAGTAAAATATTTTCATTTCGTACCAGTATTTACAATAACTATTTAATTCACCGGAAATGGATAATACGTATCAAAATTCATATTGCCAATGTTTTAGATTCGTATAGTTAGTATAGATATGAACTTTTGCTCTGCTAAAATAAATTTTTACATAATATTTTATTTTAAATCATTTTGCGTTATCTTTTTGACAGAAATGTTTTTTTGGACTTGATGAAAGTGGCATCAGTTCAATTGAATAGATTTATCCCACCGTCTTTCAAAATTTAAGGTGGATTGCATGTGAAATAAATTGTTTGAATCGTTAGTGTGATTTAAAAAAGGCCACGATTAGTGGTGTATCTGGTAACATTCCCTCACCCCCCCCGGGTCATAGAACTCTGAATCCACGCATGCGCCTATGCTTTTTTGCTTATGTCAGTAGCAGAAAAGAGATGTAACGCGAAAATGCTTTGTAGTTTTTAGTCTCTAGTATATGTAATCTAACTGTTACTAAGGGGACAAAAATTGGTCAAAAAATCAAATTATTCTTTATGTACTTTTCTATAATCTGACAAAATTTGAAAGCTTTAAACGAAAAAAACACATAATTATGACAGCTTTTGCGTTCGTTTTTATTCACATGGTGATAAAAACCATGGCATCAAATTCCTATGGCAAATCAAAATTTTAAACTTACTTATCTTGGAAAGATAAAGAACTAGTTTGTTTTCATTTAAAATGCTAAAGCTTTTTTTCTATTGGGCCAAATGCTTTGAATTTTTTTTACCCATTGCTAATAGTACATGTAACAAAAGTTGGTCAAAAGTATGAATCAAAGCAATACTTATTTTTTTAAAAATAATTGAACTCAGAATTTGTACATTTTTTAAGGAATTTTCAATACGCATTCATAAAAAGAAGTATTGTACGAATACCAATCATGTTATCGCAAAACCCATATCAACTTTTGTTATGCTTAGTTTTAGGTACTTGTAAATCAAATTTCATGCATGTACGTAAATTTTGTAGGAGAAGTTGCATTTTGAAATCACTTCATAAATTTGAAGTTTTTCCTTAAAATTTTAAATGTTTGGCTTTTTATGAAATTTTGAGCACAAAAATCTGTTTTACATAGTATACACACATAGGAGGCAACCACAAAATTTTTTGAAAATCCTTAAATTAAAATTTTTTGCTCAAATCGTACCATGTTCCCTTAATTAATATTCTTTTTATTCGTGTAGTGTAGTGTAGTTGCAGTGTTATGTCCAATTAAAGTAGTGATTTTAAAAAGTACAGGCTACCTACTCCTTTTGGATCTATTTTCATTTGAAGTGCTTACAGCCGCTTGATTCCGGTCCGATTGAGCCGACGCTCTATGCATAAGGATAAGAGATAAGTAAAATTTTCCTTATTCCTTATTATAAGAGTTATAGAGCGTTTATTTGATTTAGTAAAAGACAATATTTGATTGATTTTTTGCGACAATTAGAATAAGTATTTTACTCAAAAGGAGGCAAGTGATGAACAAAATATAGCATGTAAGCCTCTCCCCTCGAAATAAAAATTTATCCTGCTCATAGAAAACAAGTGACCGTTGCGGCAGGTGATACTGTAGACATAAAAGAGAAAAGTTTTGGTTCAGTGATGATTGAGTATTAGAAATGGTTGATGACAAAAAAAAAATGTAGATGACAAAAATACAGGAATATGTGAGAAATATAAAAGCGTCTCTCTAACCAACAAATTGTAACTACAGTATTGAGTACTCGTTTTTTTAACTGTTCCTTTGACTATTGCGAAGCCAGTTTTATAAATAATGATACAACTGCATTATTTTCATAGCTATGTTAAAGAAAAAAATTTGTAACCATCCCCCAACTCCTCCCTCAAACCTGATTATCTACGTCCGTACTTCGACAGTTCATAACTCGAATACGATTTTTTTCAGAGTAGTTGCCAAGACACAAAACATGAGGTAATAAATAAAAACACAAATAATCAAGTTAATGGATTTATTAGACTCACTCAAGCTACTAGAAAGACCAACTGATATTTAAGTAATAATAAAAGGTACTTTTTTTTCATTTCGTCAGCGCAGGCTATTAAGTCGTCAAACACCAACGCCAAACGAATTATTCCCGCTGTACCTTTTTACTACCACATTTTCAAAGCAAGTTGTAGTATAACGTCTTTTTCATAATACATCAAAAATGGAGAAAAAACCAATGAGACCTTGCATTTATAAATATTTGTTATGCGTATACTATTGTTGTTGTCAATCACGCCAGATTGGCGAGATTTGTTCCGGTGAAACGGAAAAGTACCAAGAAAATTAACTTGGTGAATTATTTGCTGACATTCAGAAAGGTAGCTCCAGCAAATGACAGAAGCTCGAAACCGACTTCCAATAAGACCTATCATAGAATTTTAAACATGAACCTCCGTATCAATGCCAAAAGAGATCTGACTTTATGCAACGAAGTATTAAGTAGTTGATAAGTCTAATTTTCAAAGTGAAAAATCTACGCCTGTTAACTGCCAACTCCTAAACTAAGTGCTATTTATTTCAATTCCATCTTTCTCTTTCCCTTATACCTTAGAACTAATCTGTATAATCTATTTTCACTGAAAGAAGGTGGCATTTAAATTCATAAGAAAACGTAAATACGTATCCCCCATTTTTTTTTTTTTAGTCTAAGAGAGAACCTTGCGGTATAGCCTACTTCAAATATTGCGAATGTCAGTTTCAGTATTATAAATTTCAGTCATTAATTAAACACAAATTTTTCAAGTCTCCATTTTTACAAACCTCGATATCCATACTAATTAAGATCTTTTTAATCACATATCTTCCTGTAGAGCAGGGGTGGGTAAATAGAGGCCCGCGGGCTACATGTGGCTCGAAAAGAGTTTCTTTGCGGCTCGGTAAGACAGAAAATTCGCTTTGAGTTGAGATTTCTTTATTGAGTGTGACGAAAGATTCGTCTTGTATATTCCACTATTAGGATACAGAATTCTTTTATTAGGAAAATGAAGCACTTGAAAGGTTTTTTTTAGTATTTACATTGTTATTTTTGTTATCAATCACATACTGGCATCCGATAATAGACCACTGTTGAAAGTACTTTTACAGCCTTTAATATTCTTACTCCTATTCTCAAGAATTTTGAGAAGAATCCCATTTGGGACCATTTTGTACATGTATTTTGTTTAGTGTATAAATAAAGTATCTTCTCGGTGGGTCGGTTTGCAGCTCAAATCCCTTTGGGTGAGCTCGGCTCTCCAGAGTAAGTAAGTAAGTATAAGTGTTTATGTTCTGCTCATCTGCAGATTTTAAATTGCGAGGTCACGAAAAATATTTAGGATTTAAAAAAAATATATATAATTAAATTTTCTCTTATCCCATTACTGCTGATATTGATTGGTACCTGAAGTATTGCTGCTTGAGTTTATTGACTTGCAGTCAGATCACAGTGTGTAGGAAATGTTTAATGATATGACATTAATTGACTTTTTCAAATCTTTGTCTTCTCAAAATAGTCCATGTGTGTATGAAGAAATTTGCTGGGAAAATTGTCCCCTATATTTGGTTCGACATACATTTAGGGGCCAAGTTTTTTTGCATGAAGATCAACAAGAATAAATAGAGATGCAATTTGGCTGACATAAACTTACAAGTTGTGATGAGAATCTAAGGAAGCAATTTCACATCTGATTTTAAAAAAAAATGTAGTAAAATGTGAAAGAGTACATTTTCTGTGTGTGTGTGAGTAAATAGATTCTGAAATTGAATGTTCTTGCACTTTCAGATGATATGAAATTTACGTTAGTAAATAAATTGAATAAGACTATTACAATTTGTGATTTATTTTATATTTATTGATTTTTATGATACACATTTTATACCCTTTCTGAGATGCAAAGTTAAATAAATGAATGTGACCGTTTTATAAAAAATAATAAACTTTTTTTACTCTTAACTGAGAGTGTTTTAATATTTTTGGAAATTTTCATCACACTCAGAAAAATTGATGGAACTGCAAAAAGAGAATTTGTTTAAAAAATATAATTATAAAAAAAGATTATATATATATATATAGTTCAAAAGCTTTTACTTATCATGACAAAAACAGAAATTCATATTACCCACTTCAACATCAATTGAGATTTTCATTTAAAGTGCTTGTGTCGAATCCCCCCTCCCCCCATTTATAGAGATAAAGCTTTTTTTTGCTGGGAATAATATTCCTTCGCCTTTCCCGTGTGATTTTTTTTTCGTTCAAAAATGCCTGTGCCCAAATCTTTTAGTCGAATTCGAAGCATTTTTCCTTGTATATGTAATCTTCCCTTTCTAAACTTCACTTGGCTTTGATGAAACAAAAAAGACATATACTTTCTATCGTAAATTTTCTGTTAAATCCTTTAATATAAAATCCTGAAATCATCAGACAGAAAAAGAAGTATTGTATTTGAATTAAAAATATTATTAAATACATTACGCGTACGGAGATGAAATGTTCGAATTAAATTCTACAATTTTTCAGAATTTGAATGATTGTTTTATTATTATGGGATCATATTTGTATGCTTTTAAAACGAAATAATTATAATTTAATTAAAAAAGATCACTTATTTGTTATAAAGTTCAACAAATGTACCATATGTTTATGGAGTACAATTTTGTTAAAAGTTAGTTTTTAAAGGGTTGAAATAAATATTCAATGTTTAGTTTTCTTAATAATAAACAAAGGTATGTAAAATGGAATTTACAAATTCATTATGTTAATAGGAAAAAAAGTAATTCAATTTTTTTACTGATTATCCTTTCTGTGATGAACAATGTTTCTTGAAAACATAAATGCATGCATAATACCAAAAATAAATAAATAAATAAAACTAGGAAGACACAGATAAAAATGAATAATGCAGACGCCGAATACATAACATGTTTGTATTCAAATTAAATAATCCGTTAGTTAGTATATCCTTATTTGCCGTATTTTATTTAAATCCTGCGTCTTTTTCTTAATGATTTGTTTTTAAAATTTTCTTTCTATCTTTTCCCATTTCACTTTTTTCTCATTAATATTCACCCTACTATTTGTGCATACTATATTTTTCTCTATTTTTCATAAACCTTTTTTTGTTGATTATAATTATTTGCTTTATTTCACGTTTAAGACTGAGATTCTGTAAATTTCTTTTATAGAGAGCCTAGCATTCGACTTGTGAGGAATTTACGTGAATAAATCTTGCATGCCTTGTGATTTATATTTTAATATTCGAATAGAAAAACTGTTTTTAAATGAGAAAACTCGGTGATGTATGCAATTTTTTACCTTCAGATAGCAAAATTTAAGGACGCGGTAATTTTTAATATAAAAAATAATGAAAAAAACTAAGGCACACTCCAGTTGTATATCTCTTCCATCTATCTTTAGAAATGGGTGTGTACCAATGTACAGTGGAACAACTAAATGGCAAGTTTTACGTACATTTACATTATCAAGAATATTTCCCGATAATCAAAATATACCTTTTTTAAATTTATCTCACTTTATTAAATTTTTATATTCATTTTATCACGAGATTGTCCAAAAAGTAAAGAACGTTTTGGCGTAGCGAAATAAAAATAAATTATACCAACACAAAAACTTTATTTAAAAAATAATACCTTACTTTATTTTCAGTTGTTTAAGGAGAGAATATATTGACGTCGCACTATATGTCTCCTCAAGGGCTATTTACGACATACCTCGTCGTTTTGAGCCATGGTCAAGTGACGAGTACGACACCTGAGCTGACACTCCCCTCTCTTAACTTCCACACCACAGCATCGGGAGGACGTTTGAAACTTAACATACATCAACCCCATCTACATGGTGAGTCTTCAGCAATACTAGGCTCGAGCTCAGAGCACACTAGCCACGAGTCTGTGACCTTGCCACTAGGCTACCGTGGCCACAATTTTTACAAGTAGTTATCATAGTTATCAATACACTTATTGTAATGTAAGACCAATTTTTTTCAATTCCGAAGTTGCTATCTTCAGCCACCAAAGATATGAGTCAGGATATTACTTGCTTAAATTTTTATCATTTGCGAACTGTTTTCCACTCACACATTCCTTTGGTTTTGAGGATGAGTAAAAATTACTGGGTACCAAGCCAGGGCTGTAAGGAAGATATCCAAAAACTTTCCACTTAAGGTATTGAAGCTTTTGCTATGTACGCACTTATGCATAAGGTCACGCATTGTCATGAATCCAAAACACTTTGAAGACAAAATTCCTCGTCTCTTAATTTGAACGGCGCATCTAATTTGTTGAAAAGTTTCGATCTTCGATCGGCCAAATATTTTGTGCATTCACAAAATGATTAACACTTTATACTTCACTTTTGGCTTGATTTTCGTTGAGAAATCATTTTCAAAGTTTACTGAGCAAAGACGCGTGGCGATCCTGGCTTACAGGAGGCCTACGGCACGCGTACCAGTTTTGGAACGTTGTACAATTCTCAGTGTCCACTGAAACAAAGAAATGACCACTGAGACACTCCCCACTCTAAACTGATAATTTTGAAATGGAACTAATTGAAGTTAAATATAGAATTTCTTTTTTATTTCCTTGATTCTGAAAATATCTGGAGGATATTTCTTACGACAAATCGACAGTTATTTTAAATTATTGGATGTTAATTAATTGTTTGAAGAAAAAACTGTATGTACTCTATTTTCCTCTTTTGATTCTACATACGCATATATATGTGACACATTTTTTTTCGAATAAAAAATATTTTTGGTCTACAAAGAAGTTGTTCAAAAGCTGAACATTAAGAATTATCTGTTAAATTAAGTCACAAATTATACACCTGATATATTTCGATATAAAGTAACACAGTACTGGGACAGGTTTTCGATTAAAATATTTATTCTTTCTTTTAACTACATTGAAGAAATACTTATATTTTATATTATTTCTTTTTTATAAATATGATTAAAAGTTCATAATAAATGTACAATTTTAAATTTTCTTATTTATGTTGTAGGAAAGAATAGTTATAATTTTTGTTTACTTTTATGTAAATAAATATCATTATATGATGCAAAATTAATACATAATAAAATTGGCAGAATCTATATTCTTGGCCCCTATCTCCTAACTCTGCATGCATTGCTATGGGTATCGAATAGTTTGAAATATTTCCTCCTGAATTATATTGTTAGAGTGGTGGGCACACAGCACTTCTACAAAATTACCCACCCCTGGCGAGAGTAGGAGTTCACTGGTGTGCATGCAATCGTAGTGGTGGTCACCACACTCGGGTATTTTCTGGATGACCCTTGTATTTATCTACTATGCACTTTCCTTTTATTTAATTATAACTTATAATAGTTTCATATTTTTACTAGGAATTATGTTTGTTTCATTTATTTTTTTGTAATAAAAAATTTATAAATATAATCTCTATATATAAAGCAGAAAAGCGACTCATTGACTAACTAATCACGATATCTCCGGAACTATTCAATCTACAGACTTGAAATTTGGTAGACATGTTCCTTTTAAGGGGTAGAGATCCGCTAAGAACGAATTTTGTGAAATTCACCTCAAAGAGCGTTAATGGGTGTTAAAAATAATTGTTTCCATTTTTAAACTACTCGACGTACAATATCGAAATTGGGTAAGCAGATTCATTTGTAGAGTAGAGATCCGCTACAAAATGAAGTTGGTGAAAATCGACCCCCAAGTGGCGTTGCGAGGGCTTAGGGGGTGTTATAGATAATTATTTCCATTTTTAAACTATTAGACGCACAGTCTTTAAATTTGATAAATAGATTCCTTCATGTGAAAAAGAAAGTGTGTGTATCGAAGTTTCACTTGAAAACATTCTTTTAAGGAAAACACGTTAATTATTTTAATTATAAACATATTTAATTATAAATTATTATAATAACGCAGTAAGCACATTTTGTTTTTATTATCTTTTGGAATACTTATAAGAAACTACAATTTCCTTCCTTTCTTGAAGGTTTTGAAAGCATATTCTTGAACATAAGGAAATTGAACAGTATTGTAGAAGGACGAAACCCCATTGCTTTTAAACTAAGTTCTTATGACAAGAAAGTAATTTACATTTCCAAAGCTTTCCATTTAATGGACCACTGATGCGAAATTCGGAAACTCAAACGTATAAATGGAAGATGGTAAAGTTTTGTAATTAAAACATGTTTAACGATCATTTAATTGCGATATGTAAATGGATTTACCCAAAGACTTTGAGTAATGCCGAAAAGTCCACGCATTTCCCAATAATCAACTGAATTAATTATGAATTTAAACAGAAATCACCATCGAATTATGACGAAATATTTAGTGCGAAAGTATGTTATATCCTTTAAGTTCTAAAAATTTTCTTTGTCTAATAATAATAAAAAAGATTTTAATGGGATGAAATACAGTATCCCTCCATATCAATTGACGCTGAATGAGTTAGTGAATACTAAAACGTCGTACTATTCAGCTACACGACGGCTTTTGGCTATGGACCTGGTCATTTTGAACCATGGTCACGTGACAAAGTCCACATCTCAGCTGGAAGCCTCTCTCCTAACTTCCACTCCACACCACTTCAACGGGAAGATGTTGGAGCTTTGGCAGATTTAACGCGCATCGGCCCCTGTGCACGGCGGGTTTTTAGCGGTACAAGGCTCGAACGCATGACACAAAAGCCACAAGTCCATTACATTGACCACTAGGCTACCGCGGCCCTTAATTGACGCACGCTGAGAATCGTTGGTTAGATTGAAATAGCTTTCACATTAGTAAACATAACATGACTCCATTGATGAGATGTCCAACCATATTTACTTACCACTGAAATCGATGCCACTAATGGACTACTATTAATGTGTATAACAGTTCCTCGCACGGAGAATTGAGAAATATAACAATCAAGAAGATAGGATAAAAACAATTTAATGAGGCCAAAATTTAATTAATACAATGCTTTAAGTGAGTGGCAAATCACACTGTATAGAAAGTGCGATTTTGGCAAATAAATAAACATTACTGAATTATCCGATATTTCCCAGGATCAACGGTTATTAAATTTATAAATTTTATCTGAATCAAATCCCGAATACTATCTTTAAAAACACTGTAGAAGATGATTTTCCCCAAACCCATTCTAAATGGATCTCAGCAACAAAAGAAAAATACTTGCCAAATAAATTTCTTGTCTGTAGATGTAATAGTTTCAGAGACATCGTGATGAGTTAGCAAGTCGCTTTTTTCTTTATATATATAATATATTAATATATCTCTCTTTCTGTCTGTTTATGTGACCGCAGTAGCCAAGTGGTCAAGGTATCGGATTATGGCTGCCGTGTCATGAGTTCGAGCCCAGTACCACTGAAGGGGAGCGATGCACGTTAAATCTGTCGAGAGCTCAAACGTCCTCCCGTGTGTGTGGTGTAGTAGTTAGGAGAGGTAGGTGCCAGCTCAGGTGTTATCCTCGTCATTTGACCATGGTTCAAAATTAAGAGGTCAATCGCCAAAAGCCCTCGAGTAGCTGAACAGGGCGACGTTAATATTCACTCACTCACACATTCTGCCTGTTTGTTTATCTATCTCTTTATATATACCGTTGTTTGTAAAGATGCAAATACATGAAGGAATCATCAGAATTAAATGAAATTTAATGCACAAACGACTTATATTAATAGGAATATAAATAAATTTTCAAAGAAAAAAAAACAATATTAGATGTCAGAAATCAGTACTTGGCGTAGCCACCACGCTCTGCAATAACTGCAGCTATCCGACGTTGCATGGAGTCTAAGAGATTTTGAATGTCTTCTTGTGGGAAATAATTCCATATTGCTAGTATACACAGCAAAAGTTCGTCTATTGAAGCGGCAGGACGCAGATCACGAGCAAGACGCCGATCAATCAAATCCACATGTGATCAATAGGCGACATATCCGGCGAATAAGCAGGCCAATGAAGAAGTTGCATGTGTTGGGCTGAACAAAAGTCTCGAAAAGTCATTGCAAGATGTAAGCGTGCATTCTGCTGCTGAAAGATAGCTCCAGGCATGCCTTGAAGGAAGGGAACGACTTCCGGCTGTAGCACATCACGGACGTACCTGTTGCTATTGAGATTACCCTCAATTCATAGCAAATTGCATCGTACATGATACGAAATCACACCCCAAACCATAACTCCGGGTGTTAGGCCACTATGTCGTTCGATAACGCTCTCTGGAAGGTAGCGTTCACCTGTATAGGTCTAACACGAATGTGACCATCATGGTCCCACAAATTGAAGCATGATTCATCCGAAAAGACAACTTGGTGCCAATCAGCTTGCCAAGCTCTGTGCTCATGAGCCCATTGCAGACGCAGCCATTGATGGTTTGCCGTGAGGGGGATCTTGTATAAAGGCACCCTTTCACGCCATCCACAGAGCAGCAGACGTCGACGAATTGACGAAGCCGAAATTAGTACACTTGTAGAAGTAGACCAACATGCTGCCAACTGCCTGGAGGAAGCTGTACGGTCCTCCACCGCCATGCGGAGCAGGTGTTAATCGTCTAGCGCTGACGTCACCTTCCATCATTCATTGCCAGTTCTTCGAGTTGTTCAGTTCTCGTCGGCTCACTTCTTCCAAACTCGCATCGCTGTAGAACTGTTCCGCTGCCTACGAGCTCCTATTGCGCGATAGGAACATCCTCCTTCTCGAAGGCCGATAATTCTCCACCTTTCAAACTCCGCAAGTTGTTGGAATTTCTCCTTATTTCATCGTGGATGCATACTTAGGTCTCACTAAACGTTCACCACTAACAGTTAATCATTAACTATTTTCAACGTCCCGCTACAGCCCTCTATTTATACACTTTCAGCATCGGTTCAGGGGTAGTTGCGCACGCCACGCCTGCGCGGTGGTTCTGAAATTTTACTCTTTTACGTAACATCCTATAATTGATATTTGCTGCAAAGTTCATTAAATTCTGATGACTTCTTCATGGTGTTGCATTTTTTACAAACAGCAGTGTATGTATATCAGTGATTCTCGGTGTCTTTTTTTCCGGTACACTTTTAACAGATTCAAAATTTGGTGGCACTCTAACAATAAAATAAATTTAAGAGAATGTTATTTATTTGTAATGCTCTACGGAAAATATTTTATGATAATAATTTTGAATGTTAGATAAAGTAATATGTGTGTGTACAACAAAGACAGTAAAATGTTTATTGAGTAAATAATTACAAATTAATTTATAAGAATACATTTCATGCGAAATTTGAGCATGATGATTTTTGATCATTTCGTTGATATTGGGTCGTAAAAAATGATAATGCTGTTCTCAGTTTGTCATCTACATTTAAAGGTCTTGATCTTTTTTCATTTCTATGTTTGTTAATGCTGAAAATGCGAATTTATGCAAACAAGATGTCGAAAATTGTAACAATATTTTGTAATTTTTTTTGGCTATTATGAAATAATCGACTCTAATCTTAATCCAAAATGTATTAATTGACTTAGATTACCACAGCACGAAAATTTAAATTCTTCATTCAAAAAATAATTTTCTTCATTCAAGGTTAATTAATATACAGATGTATCCGTTACCACAAATGGATTAAGAACCCAATCAAATTTTTTTTATATCTATTTACCCTAGATCAAATATATATCCTTAATTTTTCTCTATAAAACGGTAAAAGTTTTCTTTTCTGGATTTTATTTTTTTCACAGACTATATTAAATAACTTTAAAAAAAAATCGGTGGCACAATTTGGCTGCATGCAAAAGTGCCGCGGCCCAGTGTTTCAGAATCACTATGTAAATGAATATTCTAAAGAAAAAATTTCGATTAGATGGATATTTATATTATATTATAATTTGGACATTAATCTAAATTTCATCGAAATATTTGATATATTTAATTTTAACTATTAATCTTTATTATAAAAAAGGAACGATTAAAAAAATAAAAATGTTCCACACTGGGATATTATTGTAAATGTAGGAATGTTTGTTTTAAATAAGTACTTCCAAGTAGATTATATTTTAATTCAACATCTCCAGGGTTCACTTGATTTTAACACGCTTTTATTAGCTTCAACTGTATGTAACAGAGTGTTTGACCTCGATTTTTACCAGAATTATTCGAACCTTTGCACACTTGTCAAGGATCGATGATAGTAAAATAATTTAATAATTTTTTTCTATTGTCTTGATCAGGATCATCAAGATTAACGATTTTCCATTTCTAAATTTGAAGAATAATTCCAGATCCTAATTCCAGATTTGGCGATTATAAAACGCTCATGGTTAATATAAATTCAACAGACAAAAAAGATTAATTCATCAATCAATAAATGATCCTTTAAAAAAGTAAATAAAAATAAATAAAAATAAAGTGTTTCTTGTAGATCGAACTAAAAAATAAAAAAAAAGAAATTATAGTTTAAATAAGAAACTAAAATTTTTTTCTAAAAAACCACGCTTTTATAAATAATTGAACTGAAAAGAAAAAATAATTCTTAATATAAATGATTAATAAGAAAATCAGTGCCGTTGTGGTAAAAGCGTGGGGTGCTTGATATCAATTGTTATGATTTCTCTTACTAGTTCTTGTACGAAATGCAGAGTTAGTTTAACTCGGCATCACTCACGTGAAAAAAACGAACTAAAGTTCTCACGCAGGGTGTGTCATACCCAATTGTGTTTACGTTGTGTTTTTACCGTAAAATTTGTATACAAAGGTTAAAAAGGAAGAAAAGTAGGAAATACAACATGTTTATTACATTTTTCACACTTAAATTCACAGTTTTTCTGTTCTTTTTATAAGAGCATTCAGGGCATTGTTTATACACTCCTTTAATCGCGTCGTGAGTGAGTGCGGTGTTTCCACTGTATTTTAATTTTTGCGCATTTTTGACGTAGTGGAACAAAAGCACTATTAGGACGCAAATTTCGTCTTCGTTCCATATTTGTCGTACCTTTTTCTCAGCCAATAAGCAACCAAATGACTTTGGGTTTTCGGCATTTGGTCGCATTTGTGTCCTAGATGAGCCGAATCATATTTAAATTTTCCAATAGTTTTCCCGAATTTTCCTACAAACTTTTCTGAATTTCGCTAGTTTTTGCTTTTTTATAGTGCTGATACAGATTTGTGTCATTATTTCTTTTCAGCTCAATAGTAGTACATTTAGAGGAGTGGTACAGTACACACTACTTTCTGTTAGTAAAAAGTTCATTAGTTGCATTTTGTAAAATACAACATGTGAAAAACGCGCTAAAATTACTTGGCCATGCCAATGATTGATATCTTGTATTTTATCTGTATCATTTTCAAATTAAACATATAGGAGTAAACCTCTCTATTTTTTAAATTTAAAAATTTTAGAATTTCTTTTGTATTTTCTCTTATTTTGTTCCAGGAATAATTTTTTTTCCAGACGTTCATTTGAAAGTGGATACGATGTGTATCAGTTATCTACTTTAAAATTACGTTCTTCTCAAATGTCTTTGAGTCTCTACATATAAAACATTTATTTTCAACAGTGTCTCCCTTTTCTAATTCTGGATCGATTTCAGTGGAGGAATCATACTTGCTGTTACACTCTTTATCATTTGATTTTTCCTCATCATAACCGCGAAGGGAATTTCTTCATCCAAAAATACTGTTGTACTATATCTATTAAATACTGTATCTATTATATTAGTTAAATATCACATTTCTACATCATAACTATGATAATACGCCTTAGCATAAGGAAAATGTAAAACGTACTCATGCATTCAGAACTGTAACGGTGATTTAGGCACAAGGTATGACATTCCGAAGAGGCAATATCCAAAAATATATATTTAGAATTCGCTACAAGCTAAGTCCCCTCAAAAGATATGACGTTAAAGTCAGCTACACGAGAAACTATCAATTTTTCAAAAAAGGTTTAGGAGGAGCATTGAAAAAACATAGACGGTGGGTATAACACACCCTGCGCGAGAAGTGTTAGGTTAAAAATATAGTACAAAGCACCCCACGCTTTTACCACAAGACATTAATTTTCTAGTTAATCATTTTATTCTTAATAAGAATTATTTTTCTTTTTAGTTCTATTAATTATAAAAGAGTGTTTTCTTAGTTTTTTAAAACTATAATTTAATTACATTTAAATATATTTCTGCTAAGTTTGAAAAATAATTCTTTTTTATATCTTGGAGTCTTGAAAGATAAGTCCGTTACTTATTTTTCCTACGTATTTTTAATCGAAAATATATTAAAGATAAACTCACCAAGTATTCTGAAGCTGAAACTTTTGAAATTCTCCTATTTGTTGAAGGTTGCTACCTGTACGCGAATCTTCAAAGCACTTTGAGGCATGTCATTAAAGTAAATAATCCTTCATAAGCCTTGTTTCCTTGTCGACTTAACTTCGACCGTAAGCCCGAAGGAATGGATGTGTGGCGGAGGATATTAACTTTGTGGAGTCGTCAGGAAAGTTATTTTTAGAGGTGGCAGATATTGATACTTAATTGTGAGAAAGTAAGTTCTTATATACAGATGTGTAAGACTTTGCAAGAATAAAATACATAGCTTAGTTTCACTTTAAATTGTAAATTCTGATTCATCAATGCTTCTTATGGATATTGTCGTTTTAATTGAAATATTTGTTTCTCAAAGTTATTCAGGGAATGTTCTGACGGAATTGAAATTAAAATAATTCTCGATTTAGGTGATAGGTTTAAGCCTATTTAATGCTGTAATTCAAAAATTTATCTTATTTAGTAGCAGGAGTTTACCCGAATAATACCAGTATCTAGTTTTAGACCACCAAATAAAGAACCCCGCATTTTTTAAAATCATTTTGAAAATGTTTAGAATTAGAAGTAAATTGTTACTTTTTAAGCAAGAAGTTCGTCAAAGAATTCTCTTTCCCTTTATAGAATTGATACTCAGCTAGATAATACGAAGGCTGGAATTTGAGAATTTTCATCATAATATATATAGAATTTATTATAATTATGTGTGTTTATTCTAGTTCATACTTTTATTTCGTTCTTTGATAAAAATGAGAAAAATCAGAAATAAAAAAAAATATGAAAGAATAAAACAAGTTGGAAAAGAACAGAGACTTTAAAAAATAAAATGAAATTTTTTAAAATGATTCTGAAAAAGACAACTTAACTAGTAAGTAATTGCAAAAAATAAGGAGTAAAAAGTAATTACTTCTTAATACAGTACTCGGGTTTTCAAAGTACCAACTTCCAAAGTCAAGTACAGCACAACTCATCTGTAAATCATAATATTTATTGATGACAATAAATAATTTTTGAACGAAATTTGGAACTAATTTGATATTAGTACGCAACTTGTTTTTGACGATACTTGGTTTTTAATTTTGAGTGCACACTTAACACATTTTGGTGGCCAGTCTAATGCTATCGCTCTAAATCGGCAAAAAAATCCTTAGCTTACCAATATTGACTTAGTGCTAGAAATTTAACCAGTTTATATTATATACATATACAATATTTTCGTTGCCTTAAGAACAACGATCTAAGTAAGAAAAATTGAGTGGTACGAAAAGATCATTAGAAAAATTACGAGTATTATTAAATTCGATCTATATATATATAATTATATATATTTAGGACGAATATAATAATATATGTAGTTTTTTCATCCAATTGTTTTTAGCATTGAATTTAACATATACTAGTAATTAATATAGGCTATAATTTTATCGTTTTATATTAATAGATTGTGGTTTTATATTTGTAATAGTTAAACTTCTCTTGATATTCCTTGCTTTCCCCATGATCCATAGTATTGACAAATACAAGTGAAGATTGGCTAGCCGCAAAACTTTGTTTAAAACTGCAATCCTGGTTTCTAAGGCCAGGAGTTTGCTATAGTACTACTGTGGCTAATACCTTTTTCCATCTTGACTAGTTATCTTAGGTTTATAGCTATTTTGTGTATATTTATGAATTATATATGTATATATGAGACGCAGTCACGATCTACGCAGGTATCCAAAGTCTTTAAGTATTTCAGTTATTTAGGTGAATCTCACACACACACACACACCACACACCACACACACACACCACACACCACCACACACACACACACACACACACACACACACACAATTTTCATAGAGAATAATTTTTCTCTGCTATTTGAAAATTTCTAAACTTAATCTGTTCTCATGGAGGGCAGGCAGTATGATGATCATGATTGGCACAAAATCGCCATCTAGGCTCACAAAGCGAATTATTTTCTAAGCATATTACTTTATTATTAGCAATTTTTCAGTGAAAACGAATTTTTATTAGTAATTAACATTCAGTAAAACAAAAAAGCGTTAACTTTAAAATTTATAAACTCGTAATTTTAATTGACTTAATTCATGATAATCACATGATAAAGACAATCACGTGTTCTCCATTGAATTCAAAACAGAACAAATTGTACTTGTTTTTATATTTGTAAATCTTAGATAAAATTTCAAATAACATAATTGAGTTAAGATGTTTAAATATTATAAAAATATTTATTGAAAAATATTTTTCAAAATTAATAAAAAAAATCTTAATTGTGTGTGTGTGTCTGTGCACACATATTTACTTTTTAAGAGAAAGTTCCTGCAAAAAGAGAAAAAGTTGGCAACACCGAGGCACGTGAACTGTTTAGCTGGAAAAACAAGATAGCTTTTATCATGTGACTATAACGTCTCAT
The DNA here is from genome assembly GCA_019973975.1 of Trichonephila clavata. Taxonomy (NCBI): domain Eukaryota; kingdom Metazoa; phylum Arthropoda; class Arachnida; order Araneae; family Nephilidae; genus Trichonephila; species Trichonephila clavata. Next base: position 47,048 of record BMAO01000706.1, on the reverse strand, counting down.
GAGTTTTTGAATTGCTTATCTAGAATTACGTGGTTATCATTATCATGTGACTATGACGTCACATGAATTTAATCCATTGCATGTTGCGGCTGTATTTATATAAAAAAGTTATTAAAACTTCTTAAATCATACCGATTATAATTGCTGCACATCTGTGACACATCACAATTAAAATGCCATTTTTTTCAATACTCTGGTTAGCAAAACGAAGTATTTAAAAATATATTATTTATTTTTTTACTATATTTAGAATTAAAGTATTATTGCTCAAAATATTACGTTAAGTCAAAATTTACTAATTGTATGAGAAGTTGTAATGTAAACACATGATATGAAATGTAATAAAATTTTTTTTTTCTTAAATCATTCCCGAGGGCTCAGAGTAATCTATTTTGAACAGCACATTTATTATGAAAAATTAATGTTGCATGGAAACAGTTAGAAATATTTTGATGTTTAAACATAATACTACATACATCGTTTCAGCCGTGTCATTTTCACGTTATATCCACACGCTTTATTGCATTTTTCCATTAGTGGTCATGAAAACAGCGATAACGTCGTCATAAAACATTCCATTACTGTCTCTAGTGAGTAAATAAATTGTATTTAGACCTTTCCACAAAGCCAATCCCTAAATACTAAAGACAGAAAAGCGAAAGGCTGCAAGAAAATTGCAGATAAAATAATTCACATCTCATAAAGAATCAAAATTATGTATTTTATGCATTAAAAAACAAGTATAGGTATTTGTAGATTTCCTAATGGGACTAATAGATTGAAAATAATACAAAAATGTAAAACCAATTCTATATAGAAATTCGGGTTTTTCAGAAAAAAAGATTTAATATGAGTTTTGTTTCAATTATACGCTTTTATACATTATTTATATGATTATTATTATTTTGTATCAAAATAATTTAGTGTTTTCATAATGGGACGTTTAAGTGATTTCCACATATCACAAATTTGAAAGGAAATATAATTTATTGAATTCTACATTGACGATAAGCATTATAAACATAAAATGCCTAAAAAATGGGTACTTACGTATTATACTGTCTACCAGTTTCGTCAAATCAAATGACCTTGCCAAATTTCGTGAGAGGAAGCTATAGTGGAAACGTTCCTGCGCATGGTCAAACATAATAATACCAATGACAGAGCATTTGGCAACATTTTTTAAACTGGCAACGTCTTTTGATTTGGTGAATATAGTCGACGGTATAATACGTAAGAACAAAAAAAAAGCTAAACATATTCACTTTTTATTTTAAAATATGCCCGATGCCATGATGAATTTCGTGGGCCTCGATCTGACTTCGTCAGACAGGTGGCATAATCAAAAACAACATTTTAAAATATCAGTTATATGTAATGTATAGCTCTAAAAATTTTGCAATGAAGTGAATCTGTCAAACATTTCACAATAAATTTTTTGTAACATTGTGTAGCGGTGTTCGTGCTGTCTATATTAGCCAGTAAGAGCCTCCGAACTGAAGCGATCATTTTGGTCCAGTGGTATGTTACGTGCTTACGGAGCCAAAGGTACCAGGTTCTGTCCTCCGGATAAGCACGCCACTTCAATTGTGTATCCGCTTAATGTTGAAAAATCATATATATACAACCATTCCATAATATTTTTAACATTTTTTTTATATTTATGATCATCTACTACGTTCAAAGAAATAATGTATTGTAAATGTTGGATTTTTGAATTTCTTGCAATTTTACTTGCATTCTCAATAAGAAAAAAAATTAAAAACACGAGAACCGTCACCGCAGCTCTCGTGTTGTTTCAGAATGCGTAGTAAATAAACATTTACGCGTTCGAGCATATACTATGAAATTGGATAGAGCTTATATTTCCACAAGAGCACATTCAATTTCTAAAATTGGGTGTGGTTGAAAATTACAAGCTTTTTACCAATAGACCAAGAGTTGCTTTACATTGAGACGTTACTAAACACTCACTCGATTTCTAAAAATACCACTAAGTGTGCCAAAGGGGAGATAAAAAATAAAAAAAAATTATTAACACACTTTCACAGTTGTCTGCAAACTTTTAGCTATCTAACAATATGATTCAACGTGTCACACAGTAGGAAATTTATGAAACCATTCGATTCTCATGATAAAGCATCCAGAGCTAGAGACTAGAGGTGAATAATATAGATATTTACAGTTTTATTATATATTAATTTTGTATCATTTAAAGGTATTTCATAACATAAAAACAAACAGGATAAAATATAGCTATTTTTCAACAAAAATAAAAAAATTTAAATTGTACACATATTAAGTATTTTTAAGCATATTCACATTAAAATAAGAAATAGACAATATAAAATATAAGTATCTCCCGTTCACTATGCTTGAATAAAGATAAATAAAAATTTTAATGCGAACCTAGGGCTTGCACCACTTTACTTTCATATCGTAAAATCAGGGGTATAATTCTGAGCATTCAGTTGCTAAGCAATTTCTTTGCGGACTCGAAATATTTTCCATATGCAGAGAGAATTTTTGCTTATATATACATGTAGAACCAAAAGAGCGTAAAATAGAGTACGTGTAATTTTCTCTCTTCAAACAAGTAAATCTTACCAGCAAAGTCATTGAATGATTTATAAAATAGTTGTAAATTTATCTTTAGAGTTATCTTTCAAAATTTTTCGTACTTCCTTAAATGTTCATAATTCTGAAGATGTTTGTCAAGAATGTCCATTAAAAATTCATCAACTTCCAACCAGTCAAAAATTGAGAAGTTTGTAAAGTAATGCTGAGTGCCACTGAGAATTGTACCACGTGCCATATGTGGCAAACGTGCCTTAGGTTTCCGACCCCGGCACTATCATATTTTATAATACAACAGAGCATAATTGGCTGCATTTTTTTACGGATGGTTCCTATTGTGACTTACATAGGACAGCAAGAGCAGTCTGTTCTCATTTTATGCGTGTTCCGAAAAGTTTAGAACAGCCTTTGATGGCGAAGTGCATGCTATATGCCTAGCTATTAAACAACTTTTAGCTGTACATGAAACATTCGACAGGGTTGTTCTGTTGTCTTATTCCTAGGCAACAGTTCAGGCAATAAGTTATCTGAAGAACACCTTTTTGGAAGAGATACTTCGAAATCTTTAGTTCATAAGACTCCTGGAGTTACATAAAAAAAAAAGACTTTTGAAGTGGATACCTAGCCACTGTGATGTCTATGGAAACTAGCAGGCTGACTTCTTTGCTCGAAAGAGAACCAATTACTGCAGCCAAGTAAGCCTAGAATATCCTACCATTCTGTAAAGTTCTATATTAAATATACAGTAGGATTCATTGATTTACCGAACCCCTATTTAACGAATTTCGCGTTTTAACGGATTTGTTTCTTTCCCTGATTAAAAGGAAGGCAAAAATCATCTATTTAACGAATGATAAATCCCAAATTAACGAATTATTTCAAAAGCTGGAAATTTTTTTAAAAATTTGTATTTTAAAAATTGGATTTTTTAAAAAATCAAATGACGTATTTTTTGTCCAGAACGGAAAAGGTCTTTTCTTGTAAGCTCCAAATTTCTACCAGAAAAGATTGTGACGGATCTATACACGACCTTCTGAATAATCCTCTTCGGGAAACTTTGGGGCTAGCTTTCACCTTAATTCACAGCCATCCCTCAAGTAGAAACCTTGATATGTAGATTAGTTCGACTATATAAAGTAAAAAAAAAAAGGTTTTGTAAATGTAAGATAGAAGGAGCAGAGGAACTGTTGCGGTAATACATAGGTGAGAATTTATTTCATTATCACACCGTGAGTTAAGAAAGAAGTTTGCCGCTATAATAAATTAGTGGATTGAGAATTAATAATCCAAGATAGAGTAGATTAGATTAAATTAAGCAGATTACTAGCGCTTGTTTACTTATTGTAGATTGCTCTCTTTATGTCACTCCAAGGGTCTCCTCTTGTAGTTTCACTTGTGGTTGATTAGTGTGCTTGAATAGTAATAAAATAATTATTATTATGGAAGTTTCTGGTGATGCTTTGTTTCCCCACCCCACATCCTTAGGTAGGTAGGATAGTGAAGGAGCGGCTTTAAATAGAACGCACTCATAAGATATATTTTATTTATTTATCCAACACCCATGCTTGGCCTTTTGACCATTTGATGCCAAGCCTCCCAGTACCGACTGACGACGTCGTCAGTCGGGTATTCATCGAATCCACTGCATTAGAGAAGGTTGTCGCCATCCATTCTGGCATAGCTGCAGAGAGAGAGTAGGCCTCGTCAGTTGCCAAGCCAAGCCAGTGGAGGCATACTTCCAAAAGGTCATGTCCAGTGGTTAGGCGAAAGCGGACAACAGCCTCGGCTCTCTCTGGGTGCCTCGGGATTGGGCCTACAGTGGCCAGAGTTTCCCATGAATTTCCAGAAAAATATGACCATTATTAAATTTTATAGGCTGAAGAGTTATGATTGTAATTTATCGTGTGAATTTTGAATAGGACAGGAAATGCGTTTCTTATCTCATCTTACTCTGCAACGCAGGATATATTAAACACTTTAACAATTTTGTTGCATTTGATGACGGACTGCGTATCAGACTCTTGATTGTCGGTTGTTACACAGCTAGGTAGATCCATTGTTGATTGGAAATTGTTGGTTTGTAGGATCCAATAACTATTCTGATGCAAAGATTGATAATTAAAACTCCTGTCAAAACTGTTAAATTTTCTAATGTTTTACATTGTTTGGATACACTTTGGATTACTTTTTGTGTAACAGGATGCTAATGACGCGGTATTTTTTACTGAGGATAAAGTTAAAAAAGTACTCCTTCGAATCAGGAATAAAAAAGATTGCAAAATATCTTTTAGTATTTTAAAATTCCCAATTCTGGTGCGTAATAATTCTCTAATGGTAGTATTTTTAGCTGTAGAATAAAAAGTGTGTAATTTCTACCTATGGATATTTTTTGTTTAGTTGCTTGTCATAGAATGTCCAAAAGGTTAAGTTAAAATAATGTATTTTGTTTGGACCCCAATATAACGAATATCCTCGATTTAACGAACAAAATGTTCTGTCCCGATGGATTTGTTAAAACGGGGCCTGACTGTATTCTGAAAATGAACTCCCAATCAAAGATACGGAATAAAGTAAAAGGCAAGAACTGGGTAGAAAAGAACTGGATAAATTACGCCAAAATGCGGTGGCTCTTTTCTGTTTAGTGACAGGCCATGACTGTTTGGGAGAGAGCATTTACACCGCATAGGAGTTTTTGACCACCCTTAATGCCTGCTCTTTAGTTTACCTGAGTCAATGAACAAAAAGCATTTCCGACGGAATTGGGTATTGGAGTGCTAGAGAACTAATGGGATGATGACTTTGGACACTCTTGCTGGGTTTTTCTCTCTTATTTGTGTTAGTATGTTTTTTTCCCCTTTTGTATTGTATTTTTGCTGATACAATATAAAAGGAAAAGGAACATGACAATTACGCCATGAGCCTATTTCAGAAATGACGAAAGAACTGAAAAAAAATAATGATTTAAAAATGAGAATTTTATATGCTTGTGATTTTGAAAATAATAAAAGTAATATAAAAAATCAATTGATTTTAGTTCACGAATGGGTACGAGGTTAAATCGGTTATTGTAATGCGATATTGTTGAGACCCTGTGATCATTGGAATAATTCGTTTTTGTATCTAATAAGAATAATAAATTCAGTCTTCAAAAATAAAATACATTCATGGGATAAAAATATTTTTTGGACTGTATAGCGAATATATAATGTCTGTGAAATATATACACACATATTACTCATAATTAATTATACAGAAAAGTGTACAGCCCTATTTGGAACACAAAAATAAGTGTACTATTGTACTTCGAATTCTGAAAACGGGATAAAAACCGTCGAATGTACTGTATGTTCTCGTTAGATTTTTTAAAAACGAGATCATGTTAATCTAGAATAGATTAAAGTTAATTTCTTAAAAACGAGATCAATAAATCATTTTATTAAATTTAACTCTAAGTTGTGAAATATTCGACTGATTTCTGTTTATATATATCAACTTTTTGTGAAGAATTATTTCAAAATCAAATCGGGAAAAAAATCTAAAACGAATTTCTGATGTTGTTGTTGTCGTGTCCTTCCCGCAGGGAAGGAATGAAAGTTGCCATTGCCTGTGAGACAGGTTGGACTTCTTAACGATAGATGGCGACACCACCTATCTCCACCTCCACAATTTTGGCATGGAGCTGAAAGGGAGGGAAATATTCTCCAGCCCCTGCACTCGTGGTTTCTGCTGCGACCGCCCACAAGACTTTCGGACCCACTGATTTAACGAGCACGTACTCCGTCTATACTCGGTGGTATTTAGTGGCATCGGGCATCAAACCCAGGCCCTCGGGTCTGGAGTCCGATGCTCTAACCACTAGGCTACCCACGGCCCTTAACGAATTTCTGATAATCTCTGAAATTGCAAACCATCGTCATCATCCATAGTTAGAGCACTCCAAATTTTTCACATCTGAATCTTTCCGTTTTTGTGCTAACACTGTTTCTGTTTTGAGCTTGATCCCTTGGTCTATAGAGGCTCAATGTTCTTCCGTTTTTGTGGTGTGGAAGTTAGGAGATGGAATGCTAGCTCAAGTATCGTCACTTGACCGAGGCTCAAAATTACAAGGTTGGTTGCTAATAACCCTCGTGTTGCTTTGCAGAGCAACATTAATATCCACCAAATACCCTCCGAGTACACACCAAGTACGTGCTCGTTAAATCACTGGGTCCAAAAGTCTTGTGGGTGATCGTAGTAGAAACCACGAGTGCAGGGGGCTGGAGAATATTTCCCTCCCCTCCAGTTCCATGCCTAAATTGTGGAAGTAGAGATAGGTAGTGTCGTCATCTATCGTTAAGAAGTCTAACCTATCTCGCAGGATCTTGCAACTTTCATTCCCTCCCTTCGGGAAGGACACGGCAATAACAACAACATTAATATAACTCACACACGCTGTATCATGAGCATGCGCTTGTTCACACTTTCATCTTTCTCTTTCCTTTTCTTTTCAATGATTTTTTAAGGAGTTATCTGAATGTTCCGAATACTTCATGCATTATCTTATGTGTAAAACGGAAACATAAAATATAGTAAACTAATATCGAAATGAGTATCATTAGTATTAATTCTCCTTTTTATCTTATTGTGTTTCGATTTCGAATAACTCTCAAAAATAATTTTAATCCTACTACAACAATTGCTTACCAATGCGTATAGGTCTGACACTATCAAATCAAAATTGTTTTAAATTCAGTTCAATGCAAGCCTTTAAAACACATTAAACAAATACAGGAATTCATGTTTAGCGTTTGATGTTTAACCAATGAATATGCATGGCCGTTCGTCAAACTGCCTTTTCCCTACACGATCTCTGATCTTGTCCTGGGCGTCGTCGAGTGTCGAAAATCCTTCGAGAAGTGCTGTCAGACACGACTTCCAAGGTCTTCCAGGTGTCATTCAATATTTATTTCCACGTCGCCGTCTCCAGTGTGGCTTAAAGTGAAAGGGTCTTCTAAAATCGTAGATTTAAGCTGCCAAGATATCGATGCCGCTGACGGAGGAATTGTCAGATATATGAAGACATGTCTAAGGGTGTTTCTGGAATTTTGCGAATATGTTTTCTTTTGGAAGGTTTCCATTTCTGTGACATAGTCAAAATTTAATAAAATTCCCATATATTTGTACCCGAAATATATTAAAGATTTGGCTAGTTTTGGTATGGGAATTTCTGAGATGTATTATATATGTATATACAAATGATTCAAGAAAGATTTATAGAGACTAGCGAGCTGCAAACTGACGTTGCTGTCATTTTATGCAAAGAGATGTGGCCGCGGTATCCAAGTGGTCTAGGCATCGGATCGTGGCTAGCATGTCATGAGTTCGATCCCAGTACCACTGAAGACCCGCCGTGTAGGGGAGCGATGCACGTAAAATATGTCGAGAGCTCAAACGTCCTCCCGTTGGTGTGGTGTGGTAGTTATGAGAGGGGAGTGCCAGCTCAGGTGTCGTCCGCGTCACTTGATCATGGTTCAAAATTACGCGGACCGTCCCCAAAAGCCCTCGTGTAGCTGAACAGTGGGACGTTAATATTCACTCACTACGCAATGAGATGTCCCTTGTGATTCTATAATATGATCAGAATTATAATCCATTTCCTACCTCATTATTTCTACATACTGCTATACAAAGCTTTTAGCATACATTACTAAATTAATTGCGGATATATGCGCTTTCAAGTGCAGAGTACTATGCATTATATATACGCAACAGATTTAAATGAAAACTCGTTTTGAATCCCAATCACGTATTAAGCTTCTAAGCATACACGTCTGTCAAACTGTAAGGAGTTATCTGAATTATATACAACGACTCTGGATGTAGAAAGAAACATTTACAGATAAAACTATTTTGGAGTCTATTGGAAACCTAGACGCGGCGATCTTAATTCAAATGATTTGAATATGAATAAAGGAAAAGATTTTTGTTTTTGTAAAAAAAACAAGTATGAAAAATAATTTTAAAAAGTCACACAATGATGCCTTTTTTAAGCTAATTAACTTAAATGTGTGTACTTTTTACAAATTTTTTGAATAAAATCTGAAAATTCTTTTTAAGATAAAGGACATATCGTTTTTTTGTCAATAATCTTGGAATAAAACGATATATCTCAAACAAAAAAAGGCTTTTCAAAAATTTCCTTTGAATTCCATTACGTGGTCGTGGTAGTGGTCAAGGTCACGGACTCCTGGCTAACGGGTCATGAGTTCAAGCTCAGTGCCACTGGAGACCTGAGTGGAAAAGGTCGCTGCTATTTAAATATGTCGAGGCTCATGCGTCTTTCCATTGGCGAGAAGGTTAAAAAAATTCCAGGGGACCCAAAGCCTGGCTGACGCCAAGTCCGCAATCCTTCGTAGGAGACGGCTTTGAGCCCAAAACCTGACTCTGCAAGAGTGCTCTAATGTTCTCGCCGAAGCACAAGCATAGAGAGAAAGAGCAACAATATAAATAAAATGTTTTAAAAATTTATCAGAATCTAGGGTATTTACATTTTATGTCTTAAGTTAATTTCGCAAAAACCTAAGATATTGTCGAATCAAAAATCGCCAAACGCTGTTGTATGATTAGAGAACAGACGAGTCAAAATTCTGGTATTCTTGATTCAAACAGTTGTATCTTATTTCATTTAAGGAAATTTTTTTGAAAAGTAATTATTGTTTTCAGGGTAAGTCATTTTAATAACATTTAACTACATCAGCAGTCAACACAAAATTGCATCTGTTCATAAGCCATAAACTTTATTGATATAAGCCACAAATTACTATTCTTCGAAATTTGTCTTTTTATTAACACTTTCTAAAATTTTATACATTTTCTCCATATTAACCACAATATTCTTTTTATTAAATGCTGTAAGTTTATTTATAAAATCATTTAATAGTATTAAGTATAAATTATGAATTATGCAGAACTATATTAGTTAAAATAAGGTTTATTAAAATATTTAACTGAAATATTTTTTCCTAAGATAATGAACATTAAGTAACATTTAGAATTGGGTTTTTAAAACAATATCATTGATCAACTTCAATAAATAACAACCGTTGATCTGTTGTCTTATGTAATTCATTTTGAAATATTAGGGCGATCAAATTATAGAAATTACTCCGATAAAAATTTAAATGTCTTTTCAGAGATCGTAGAAACTTATTTCACGAAACATATATATGCGAACTCCAAAATACATACGATTCTGAATTCCTTTCAATCTCTATTTCGTCTCTGTTTATTGAATTTAAAATGGCTTTCAGTGTCTTGCACGTTTGAAAAAAATTGATGATAAATATTTTTAAAAGATAAGGAAAGTTACCCCAAATACATTCAAAACATTCAGAAAGGAAATAGAAAATATTAAAGTCGATGTGTTCACTTATTATTTCGATTCAATGTTTACCCCATTTTTGAATCTCTGAATAAATTTTCATTCGCTTATAGCATTTGCATCATTTTAGAATTTTGGAACCATTTCCCACGACATTATGTACTAGTATTGTATGGATGAGCCGCTCTTGGTCCTTTTGAACCCCACTTTCGTATCATTGAGGATTAGAGTGACTAAAAAATGCTTTCAACTTTCCCGTTTTAAATTAAAATACTTAAATATAAAAATTTAATTCTGTAGCTTATGAATTAGATCGAATTACTTTGGATAAAAATGCAAGTTGAGTGAAAAAAAATCTGATTTTAGAAACTTTTTACATTTGGGGAATGGACTGAACTAATCCTAGCCAGTCCGGTTGGAAAAAGTAGTCTGTCGCGAAAGCTGCCAAGGAATTTGTAGTTCAACTTCAGTGGCGCTGTGAGCGCATTTCTTTTTGTTTTTTTAAGATCTGTAGTAGTAATAGTTGAGTCTGTTTTTAGAACGCCAAATGTATCAAGCATCAATTTTCCGTATCCATTAAATCTTTTTTACGTCACAAGGGACTCTCATTCTTATGAGTGTATTTTAAATAACGTAATCGAATATTTTGGTCAAGCTCATTCCGGGGGTTAGAAACGGAAGAATAAGGTAAGTGATACCTTTTTATTACCTTAGAATTTGTAAAATCGAAAATTGAATTTTTCACAGTAGTCCGTACTAGTGGATGAGAAAAACTTAGAATGGAAAAGTTGGGATGCATTGTTGTCTAGAGGAATTCCTGTGATTGGCTGATCAAAACGATCAACTATTTTGCTTTTAAGCTGGGTACGCGCTATTGGGTGTTTCAAGAATGATAGCAAAGGTAATGCTATGTTATGCTTCTTGCTATAGATCGTAGAACTAAAACACCACCACCACCATCGAAAATGCATTCAAGAAATTTTTGTTAAAAATTATTTGTCAATCGTTCCTAAATTTTTTCCGCTTCTCTTAATCTATTAAATGAGACGTAAAAATGTCTCCCCCCCCCCAAATGTTTTTCCGAGTTGAATTTTTGTTGATTTTATTTTCCAAAAAATCGCCTTGGCTTTAAGGGAGATTGTTGTATGTGTGTGCGAAGTCATTAAATGTCGTGATATGCAAACAGTAAAGTAAAACCTTTCCTTATTATTGTATTTGGCAACGTTTAAGAACGTATTTTGCGTGTATTCAAATTCTCGTTTTTGAACTGTTAGATGCACATGCTTGAAACTTGGCAAGCGTCGAGTAGAAATTCATTAAAACAGGGTTTTGTGGTAATTAACTCTTTAGAGGTGGGGTCACGGGGAATATTATTTTATTCCAATTTTGTTATTTTTTAAATCAAGAGGTTAGGGATACAAAAATGTTTTTCAATACAATCAAAAGCTTAGTGCTAAGAATTAAATAAAAATAACTTCGTATATACATATACTAGCTGTTACCCGGCCGCTTCGCTGGGTATTTCATGATGTTTTATAAATTTTTACTGCTTATATATATGTATAAATTATTGATATCTAAGTCCTAGCATTAAGAATTCGATTGAATTGAAAAATATACTTATACCTGTAACTGTCACCTGTTGATAAAAAAAAAGGGCAGAACTCATCTAATTTGTATTTTCTAAAAATCTCTAAAATTGAAGCGTAGAATGATGTTTGCTCTTTCGTATTTCAAAAACCAAGTGAATTCCCGCAAAACCAATTTTCGGTGGATCTCTACTCCGTAAATTGAACATGTAAGCCAAATTTCAAGTCTAAATCTAACAGAAAAAAGCAAAAGTTTTACTATAAATATCCCCGTAATCCCGTTGAGAGCCGTTTTCCAAAATTACTGCTCTTAGCGGATTTCAATTCAACAAAAGAAAAATACAAACCAATTTTCATTATTATAGTCCTTGTAGCTCGAAAAAAGTAATTTTTTTGTCAATACGTCCAGTAACCCCTGCAACCCCCAGAACTTGATTTGCTTAAAATTTATTCTTAGTGGATCCCTATTCAACAAAAGAAACATGCTTAACAAATTTTAAGTATATGGGTCTAACAATTAAAAACAGGAATTTTTTTCTGTAACTCCTCTTGACCCCTCGCAAACATCTTTAGGGTCAATTTTCATTTTACTCTTTGTTAGAGGAACTCTATTTCATGAAAGGAACATGCCTACCAATTTTCAAGCAGGATGATCAAGTAGTTTAAAAAATGGAAATATTTATCGATTACGCCTCTAATCTCCCGAAATTAAACTTAGTAGTTGATATTCGCGAAACCCATTTTGTAGCGGTTCTCTACTTTACGAAAGGAATCTGCTTATCAAATTTCAAGACTGTACGTCTAACAGTTTAAAAATGGGGATAATTGTCTATAACGCCACTTCTGGGTCTGTTTTCACAAAACCCATTTTGTAGGGGAATTGCACTCTATGAAAGGAATCTGCTTAGCAAAATTTGAAGACTGTGCGTCCAATTAATTAAAAATGCAAAAAAATTATCAATAACGCCCCTTGAACCCCCGCAACACCACCTAGGGGTCGATTTTCAGAAAACATATTTTGCAGTGTATTTCTATCCTATGAGAGGAATCTGCTAACCAAATTTCAAGACTGTGAGTCTAATAGTTTAAAAAAAGAAATAATTATTTATATCTGCCCTTAACCCCCCGCAACACCCCTTAGGGGTCAATTTTCCCAAAACCCATTTTGTAGCGGATATTTACTCCAGGAAAGAAACTTACGTACCAATTTTCAAGCAGGTAGGTGAAGTAGTTTAAAAACAGATATATTTATCTATTACGCCCCTTAATCCCCCGCAACGCCACTTAGAAGTCTGTTTTCACAAAACCCGTTTTGTAACTGATCATTATTCTACGAAAGGAATCTATATATATCAAATTTAAAGACAGTGCGTCAAATAGTTTAAAAATGGAAATAATTATCTATAACACCCCCTAAGCCCCTGCAACGCCACTTGGGGGTCGATTTTCAGCAAACTCATTTTGTAGCGGATCTCTACTCTCTGAAAGGAATCCGCTTACCCAATTTCAAGATTATCCATCAAGTAGTTTAAACATGGAAACAATTATTATTAAAGCCCTTAACCCCCGTAACGCCCTTTGCGTTTCGAATTTCGGAAAATCCGTTCTTAGCTGATGTCTACTCTATCAAAGGAACATGTCTACCAAATTTCAAGTCTGTAGGTTGAATAGTTCCAGAGATTTCGTGATTAGTCAGTCAGTCAGTGAGTGAGTCGCTTTTCTCCTTTATATATATAGATATGACTAACAGAATAGAATGTTGATCCTCCGACATCAAAATCTATCCACCAATGGGAAGGAGTTTTAATGGAGACGGGAACTTTGGTATCTCAAACTGGCAACTATCCTTAAGTTTTCGTGATATAAGACACTGTTGACCGTGCGCGTGACTCATTTTGTAGGAGTCCTGATAAGTATTTTAGGAAAACCAGTAAGAATAATCTATTCTGTTCAAACACGTCGCTGTACACATGTGATTGATGTAAATACCGTTAACCAAAGTATGCACAGCACCTTTTGCAGTGGCGTCCACATCTTAACGTATGATGTCAGTGTAACAAGTTTATAGTCTGCCATTGCCAAATAATGCTCGCACGTGTGGCCGATCAAACTAGACCCAAAAATCTAAGAGGGGTTTCCAATCCAGGGATGAACAGTTTATTACATTCTGAAGGGTAGTTTTGTAATAATAACAATTTTTGGAAACTTTAAACCCAGACACCGTATCTCTCTCTCTATATATATATACATATTATATAAACATATATTATATATATAGTCGAATCATAGAAAACTCATCAAAGCTGTTGGGTAACGGCTAGTTTTTGTAATATATAATCTAAATGTTTTAAAGAAATTTTATCACATGCTTTGGGAATCAAATCAACGCTTATTTACACGTTTATTATATGTTTAAAAATAAATAAAATTATTTTCTTAATTTGAATTTATATATAATTCTTAATAACTATTTATTGAAAACTGATTATTTAAGAAAATCATTCTTTTGCTCATTAATCCAAAAGAATTAATTTACAACAATTAAAGTTATGAGCTTCACGGTAAAGTATTTTAAATCTCGGGTTCGATTCCTTAATTCCCCTTGTGACCAGTCGTAAAGAAAACGATAGCTTCTTCAAGTTATCGGTAACTGAGTCTCAAAATTCGATAATAAATACAAATGTTAAAATAAAATACATTATAGTTCCATCTATGATACCAGGTGTTTATCTTGTCATTTGTTTTTGGATTCTGTAACCAATAGCTTCCTATTTACTCTGCTGGAGATAATACACTGCTGACCAAACAAAATAGAGTATCAAAAAGGACCAAAGACATCACAGTGAAAATGACTTGGCAGTTAACGTGTTGAATAAAGATTAAACGATTAAAATTACAGCCTCTTGTGACGTGTTTGATTATGACAAAATCAGTAGCTAAGTGTAGCCACCCTTGTGGGCTATAATCAATGCTACACCCCTCAGCGTTGAACCAAAGAGGCTTTGGATGTATCCTTGGTGTACAGCAGTCTATGCGGCTTCCACATATTGCCAAAGTTGATCTGGTGTAGCAGCGGGTGGTGTATCCCGGGCCAGTCGTTGTGCAAGCACGGGCCACACGTTTTCGATTGACGATAGATCGGGGAACAAGCAGGCCAGGAATCTGATGGGTAAAGAAAAACTCTTGAACATTGCGTGTCACGTGTGACCGCGCATTATCCTGTTGGAATATGGCTGATGGCAAGTGTTGAATGCATGGGAGGACAACGGGCTCCAACACCTCAGAGATGTAGCGTTGGCGGTTCAACATACCAGCCGTGCATGCTAAATGGATGTGGAAGTGGAATTCAATACCACCCCAAACCATGATACCGGGTGCAAAACCAGTATGGCGATGCATAACGCAACAGTTCAGCAGCCTCTCAACACGGTGTCTCCAAACTCGAATCCAACCATTGTGATGTTGGATTCGAAGAAGCAGAATTGGAGTCAGTAAACACAATGTAGTTCCATTCCGTTGTCCATGTCCGCCGTTCATCGCATCATTGGTGGTGGAAACGCTTATGGTTTCCAGTCAATGGTAAACGAAGCAATGTATGCCTTGCGGACATTCCACTCATCTGCAAACAGCGTCGAATGGTACAAGAGTACACCAATTGATGCGTAACAGGCTGAATCTGTTGTACTATGAATGTGATGGGGCTGCGCGATCCATCACTGCCATGCGCGTAATCGGCCTGCCATCATGAGTAGTTGTGCAATGAGATAGATGAAATTGGTCCCGTCTGTCCATCGCTTCCTTTTGCATCCAGTGATAACAGATCTGCAACACAGTTGCTTGGTTTCGTCCTACGCGTTGACCTATTTCACTGAAGGATATTCCGTAAACACTATAGGCTACTTTTCTTCTTCGGTTGAATTCAGAAACTTGATCAAAAAACGCTTGATATCTTCCATAAGGCGAGGCTTATGCAAAAAAAAATGCACAAACACAAATAAAGAATTGCCGTATATCAAATCGCCTATATATTCTCCCCTTATATAGCTCTTACGAGAGGCGCTGCTGTCACCTGTGATATGCACTGCGCTCTAATGCTAATGATTTCCGTATTTCGTCGCCGCCAACGCGCGATGTACGTTTCATATAGTTTGTCCGCTTTCTTCAGGGTGTTGCATTTTGTGCGGCCAGCAGTATAAATTTTTATTTTACTCAAATGAATAGAAAAGTGAAACCTATTGGCGGGGTGGGACATTAGGAGAGGAGGTGTCAGCTCAGGTGGACCGTGGTTCAAAGTTTCGAGATTCGTCGCCAATAGCATTGTGATGTTGCTTTAGATTACAACATTCATAAAGATTCACACACACACACACACACACACACACACACACACACACACACACACACACACACACACACACACTCACACACACACAAGGAAGGTAATAAATTAGTAGGATATCAAAATGTATCAGGAGTTAAAATTCATTTTGATGTTTTTATTGTTTTTTTTGTCTGACGAACATTTTTATATCCATGCTAATATTTATATCTAAAGCTTCAATTTATTAAAAAAATGTATAAGTGTTTTTCCCCTAAAAATTAAATTTCTATCATTATTTATTCTTCTATTATATCAATTTTCTATCATTATCTTTCACATCGTTATCTTTTAGTTACGAAAATGGTATATTTATGAATATAATGCTTTTGGACTTTGTACATGCATACAAAAATCTTTAAATAATTCATTTTAGTTAATCTTTTATCAAAAAAAAATTTTTTTTGTAGTTTTTGAATGAATTCTAAAGTAAAAAGAATAATTCGAATTTCATATTTTAACTTCATGAAACCCAAAGACCTGATCTGAAGGTTATCAATGGTTTGAAGGCTCCTAAAGATTAGATAAAAAGTCCAAAAATACTCTTAAATTTTAATATATTATTATCACAGCAGTCGTTAAATACAAATGCATATACTGAAAACAAAAAGCACCGTTTTACACAAACGCATACAATTTTAAGAACTATAAAGAAATCACCACATATATCTTACCAATAAAATAGAGAAAGATAGATAGAGAGATAATTCCTTTCCAGCAAAATTTGTGACCAGGATATCTGACAATTCATTTCATTTTCAAAACCCGTAATGGTCTCTGAGGATGGTCTTAGGATTTAATAGAATAGCCTATAATTTTACTCGTTAATTACGTTTAAGTAAAACAGATTTTCTCAATAAATAATTCAAATTTTTTAACTATCTATAAAGTATGAAACTCTTTTATTAATATTTCAGCTTTCCCTAGATTATTAAATTTTTTAATTTTTAAAAAAATATATTTGACTCTTTCGATAACTAATTTAACAAGCCCTGAGTATTTTTATTTCCTATTAATATTTTCGCATTTTTCAGATCACGAAAAAAAGTGTACCAATATATAAAGTTCTCTAATGGAAATAGAATTTCACACTATTTTTATTTCTTTTGATAAAATTAAAAAAAAAAAACGAATGCCATGCGAATTAAAAAAAAGTGTGTAATATTAATCTCTGAATAACTCTAATGAAATTGGTAGTTAAATTATTTTATTTCTAATGAATTCGATTCCAACTATTTTTACACATATTCGATATTTTTCAGTATAACGGAAACTTAACATTCCACGTTGTAATTAAGGGAAGTTCTTTTTTTTTTTTGGAGAACAGAAGGGGAAATTTTAATTAATTTGAAAATAACTATTACATTTTTATTTATTCTAGATTAGATATTAGTTAAGGACATTATTTTTTAGTTGTTTGAATATCAAATGCTGTTGGAAAATAAATTATATATACTTTACAATGATCTTGAAGTTTGATTTTTTTTTTAATATTTATATTTCGAATGATTAACATTGATTTGTTTTTGTGATCCTTTTTAATTATTTTTAGTGTAATATTATATTTTTTTAGCTTTTTTTACTTAATCATTATTATTACTGTTTAATAATGTGATATGTTTTTAACTCGCTTTTATTAGCTTCACCTGTAGGTAAAGGAATGTTTGAAAACGATTTTCACACACTTTAAAAGGTCGGATTTATTCGAAATTTTGCACACTTGTACTTTTATACTTAAACTTTAATAATTTTGTTCCATTGTTCTGAATAGGATTATCAGGATTAACAATTTTCCCCGTTTAAGATTTGGCGACTAATTTCAGATTCCATTTCCAGATTTTGAGTCTAATTCCAGATTTAGCGACTAAAAGATTAAGTTACAACCGACGAAAACGATCGTGGTTAATGCAAGTACAACAAACAAAGAAATTATAGTTTAAAAAACACTAAAATAAAACATGCTTTTATTGTCGATCGAACTAAAAAAAATATGAAAAATAAATTATAGTTTGTCACAGGTCGGATTCTACATTCACTATATTCCGATTCTTCTTACTAACAGTCCTCTTGAAGAAAAATGGGTCTCAAAAATTTAATCTTTGAAAGCCTTCCTTGGAAGAAGAAGATGTATGTGTAAATTAAGACTTGTAAATAAAGATTAAATTTTCGATTTAAAGATGAGGTTAGACTGTGCTAACGACTAGCAGTCATTGATCAAACGTGAAGTGAGACGTGGATACTTTGTAGCTGATTATTGTAATATTAAAGTTGACGATTAGTCAATTAGGAATCAAATTAAATTAGGTCGCTAAGAATTAAAATATATTACCTAGACGTAAGTGATTTTATTTTATTTAAAGTCTTCTCGTCTCTCGCTCTAGTTTTCCATATTTGGTATTTCGGTGCATCTTTTGACTTTGGTTAACAGAATTTGTACTGTTTATAACTGAGAATAAATTGAAGTTATTTTTAAATATGGCTAATCTTCCTTCCGACCTTTCCACATTAAGGGATGACTCAGTTAATCCCTTACAAGTTTAAAAAAATTTAAAAAAAACGTGCTTTTATAATTAATTGAACTAAAAATTAAAAAAATAATAAATATTAATATACGAATAAGACCATTAACGAGAAAACTAATATCACTGTAAAAAAGGTGTGGGGTACTCAATGTCAATTGTTATAATTTCTTACTAGTTCTCTTCTGAAATCCTAAATTAGTATAAAAATGTAGTACAAAGCACCCCACGCTTTTTCCGGTTGAGATTAAAAACAAAAAAGAGAGATTTGCTTAAAAATAAAATTTTTCATTGAATAAATTTTTGGAGGTCTTATTGGTGTTATTAATTAAAAAAATAATGAAGTTTTGTTTTAATTTTCTTTTTGTAAGCATTAAAATAAAATTAAAATGCGAGTTTAATAAATAATAATTATTTTTAATTCTTATTTATAAAATAACAGGTGACCAATTTACTATTCAAATGAAATTTCAAGAAATAATATTAAGTAATTAATCTGTGAAAAACCATAATTTTCTTTTTCAGATAAAATTCATAAGAAGATATTTCAAAATACTTTTTTATTTCTAAGAGTAAATTCAATTTTTAATTTTTTAGAAAATAGATTGCAAAATATTGGTAGCAAATAATAAGAACATTTGAAACTCGAGGTGAAACACATTTTTCTCTGTTTTCTAACTCTTTTGAAAAAGGGCATCAAAGTGTCTCTTTGAAAGTGCTAAAATTCATGACGATCACGTGATAAATACAATCATGTGATAAATACAATCACGTGATAAATACAATTCAAAACTGACATTATGCTTACACTTGTTGTTCAACTTGTAAAATTTAGATACAACTTCACATTTGATGATTTAATAAAGATTAAGATTCTTTAAAAAGTTTTTCAAAACAAAAAGGAATTATTATTTTATACTAGTGGTTATAAATCAAGTTTACCTACTATGATCATAATTGTTGTGAATAAATATGTACTTTTTAAAAGAAAGTACCTATAAAAAGCAAAGGTTGCCAACAACGAAGCTCATAAACTGACTGGCTTCTATTTATCATGTGTCTGTGATGTCTCATGAGTTTATGAACAAACTGGCGGGAGTCACGTTGTTGCAGTTATCACGTGATGATGTGTCTTGAATTTAGTTCATTCTTGAAAAAACGGATTAGAATTAGTTTGCTCTCCACCAATAACTTGGCAATATTATTTAAAAATTTAATATTCTTTTTATATTCTTCACAGCTGATTAAACAAATGTTACATTTTTGAGTCGGTGTTGTCCTTGTTACTTCACAGTGGATCAAAATTACCAGGCCCGTCACCAATAGTCCTCTTATTGCTCCTCAGTGCGACGTAAATTAAAATCAAATCAAATTATCTTTTAACCATAAGGATTGGTACATTAGAACAGTGATCCCCAACACCCAGCCCACGAACCGGTACCGTTCCCTACAATAAATAGTACCGGGCCGCCCAAGGAACATTAAATTATTTCCATTTTATTTACAGTGGAGTATTTATCTCACTTCTGTGTAACTTTCCACAGAAAGCACTTAATATTTTATGTTAAATCACTTTATATTCATTTTTCAATCCAGAAATCCAAGAGATTTATTCAGGCTTATACCTAGAAAATACCAGACTGCCTTTTCGCGCTTTGTGAGAGGCCTTATAAAAGATCTCACTTTTAATCAGTGTCAGAAGTTATTTCCGGAGTGTCACTAGTGTTATTCTGAGCTGGTTTCTCCTGCCCACATTTTTACTTATTTGGATTTTAAAAAAGACGAAGTCCTTCTAAAACATTTTCTTTTTTTAGATTTTCTAGAATTTTTTGGATTCATAGAGATTTTCTACCATTGCTAGACAATATGGGATTAGAAATAACATATTAATTTTTTTGGTGTAACTGTATTTTTTTGAAGGCCTATTTAGATACATTTAAATAAAAATTCTTAAATCGAAACAATGTAAAATATAAATAATCAACGCCCCTCCCCTAGCGGGCTGCGGTAAAATTATCAAACATAGACCGGGCCGCGGCGACAAAAAGTTTAGACTTCACTGCATTAGAATAATCCATTATATGTGAAGGTGTTTTGAATGTAAGAAATGATAAAAAAATACCTGAACCTAAATTATTAACTTCATTTAAGTTTTAACTGACTGCAGTCACCACTTCTGGAGAGGAAAGGAAAAACGAATTTTTCCCCTGTTTACTCTTTATAAAAAAATAATTTACATTTCGATTTCCTTTTTTGTTTCTTTCTTTTCCCAATTCAATTACTTTATACTTATCAAGGAGAGAAGTTTTGATTCGTTATAAGGTATCGTAGAATGGGATTTATGTTTGCTTGTGTGTGTGTGTGTGTGTGTGTTTTAAATGCCAGACGTAAAGAAAAGTTAATGAAAAGTCTCTTATCTTACATTGCATTATTTATGTGCGTGTGTAGGGGGGATTTATTAAAAAAAAGATTGAAAAAATATTTTTTGAAAAAAAATAATTTTGTAGCGTTATATATTTTATGGAAAGATTAACTGTTAATCTGTCTAAGGCAATGTTTGTACTTCCATTTAAGTTAACGTTAGATTAAGTATTTCAAATCAAGCGAGAAAATAATTTGGTTTCTTAAAAGGAAAATTTTGGATAAAATATTAAATAGGGATCAAACCAGTGGAGCTTCTTTTTTAATGATATTGTGTAACTAACCACTACAACGCTTACTTTACCCATTTTAGATCGATTTTTTAAAAGTTTGAATTTCTTTCTAAGTTTTAGTTTTTATGTACGGCTGATAATATTATGAATTCTTAATTCTTTATTTTTACTACCATTATACGTATACAAAAATTTTCTTTAGATTATGTGAATTTTATGACTATTAAAAATCTTTTGCTTAAATATCTTTATTTAACTTGTTTTCTATTAATTTTCACCTCTGTTAGGATAAGGGTCATGTTCGTGAACTCGCCGCTCGTGGTATTTTTGCCCAGTTGTAGGTTCGAATCCTGGTGCCATTATGGGTCCTTCGTGTAGAGGGTTAGACGCACGTTAAATCCGTCGAGGCTCAGAGTACTTAAAAACATTCGTGGTACGTGGAATTTTGAGGAGTGTGACTACAGTTCAGGTATCATCCTCGTCATTTTATTGTGGTTTAAATTACAATGTTTGTCACCAACAGCCCTTGTATATCTTTGTCGTGTCCGAAAAAAAATAAACACACCTTCCCGCATACTCTTTAATTTTGTCCGTTTATATATCTATCAATCAAAACATTTCCGAGTTACAGAAAATACTAGAATGTTTATACATTTGTAATAATTCCCTTGCGCAAATTAGTTGAAACAAGATATGTGGATGTTAAAGCGGGATACAAAATAGTAATTGGTATTTGGAATATTTGTGATATTTTTATACATAAATTTTCAAAGTTATTTAAGTCATCATGATAATTGTTTTTGAAATTAAGGATGAAAATAAAATGATAATATAGATAAACTATTTTCCATCGAAGGATGCAAATAAAAATAATATAAACAAACCATTTTCCATCGAAAGATACAAATAAAAATAATATTAACAAACTATTTTCCATCGCAGGATGCAAATAAAAATAATATAAATAAACTATTTTCCATCGAAGGATGCAAACAAAAATAATATAAAAAAACTATTTTCCATCGAAGGATGCAAATAAAAATAATATAAAAAAAACTATTTTCCATCGAAGGATGCAAATAAAAATAATATAAAAAATCTATTTTCTGTCAAAGGTTGCAAATTAAATAATATAAACAAACTATTTTCGATCGAAAGATGCAAATAAAAATAATGTAAAACACTATTTTCTGTCAAATACATCTTATAAATCATATTTAAGTACACTTTGAAGTTTTTTGCACAAGTTTATATAAATGATGCAAAAATATGAAATATACTTAAATTTTATACATATATAAAATTGATTTATTCTAAAATTGACTTATATTTTCCGTTGTACATCACATCCATAATTAATGAAACAAAACTTGAAAAAGATATTTAAAATAAATTAGTAATAACAATTTAATTGCATAATAAATGTTCTATTATTGATATTACAAAAATCAGTAATAGATATTTATATTTTATTTTACATTCATAAAAAACGAGTAATGTTTTAAAGAAATGTAATTTTAAAGTATAAATTATTTGTTCGAAGGTAGTTTTTGATAAAATGCTTTTAGTGGTATTGCACTACCTTATTATACAGATCTTAAAATTATTACTGTAAAGCAGAATATTTAGTAAAAAAGAAATAGAAATAGCTGCACTTGTGCGTTCATTATAAATTCGTTTTCTTAAGAGAAAGTTTGGAAATATTCTATAAACCTTTTCTTTTTGCTTGCAATGAAAAAAATCTGCAATATACAATTCGTAAAAAGTTCCCCTAACTCAACAGTTTCCGAATCAAAAACGTTGCTAAGCAAACAGAAGGAAACATTAGAAAACTCACTACTAAATGCACATGGTTTTTTCAAAAGAAAAAAATAAGATTCCCAGATTCAAGAAACATATCGTATTATTTTCCTTTTCCATCTAATAAATATTCTAACTGCAGGGTCTGAAATAGTTCTATATCGATTGCCAAACTCCGCGAGTTTAACTTTCTTCTGAAATTGATCCGTTTTTGTTTTTGTTGTTTTTAGGGGGAAAATGTAAATAATTTAATGCAAGTATACAAATTCAAAATATTCGATTTTCTCTCCCTCTTTTTTATAAGGAAAAAAAAAACCAAGTTATGAGATGGTGGAAAAGAAAGAAAAAACTTTTCTTTCTTGAAGAAAAAAATGTTACAGAGAAATGTGAGCTACCAAGTACGAAATATCCCATATATATGGAGATGGTATCATACCTTGTGGTTGAGGCTTCGAATTTCACGAAAAATATTCTTTCCCATTTGCATTTAAATTGATGAACAAGGATTGATAACAAAACATGAAAAGTTTTGATACAATTTTTAGTTTTTCGATGTGTGACTTTTAATGCACGGAAAGACTTACGAAAGATATAGCTTGGTATGAAGCAGTGATAGAAGTTTCAAGTATTAACAGGAAGAGCTAAATGAATACTGTAATGTTAATTATGTTAAATATTATTTATCATTAATATTATTCCTCCTTTTTGTATATTTCTTGAATTCAGGATGTTCAGATTATTTCATTGAACTGAAATGATTAAAAAATTTTTTTGTAGAACTCATTTAAAAATTTAAGTTTGCCAAAATTATTATGCAGGAATTGCGCAGTAATTAAAAATGTTAATGCTACTTTGTGTGCATTTAAAAAAGGATCAGAGAAACAAAAGATTTTTACCCATAATTAATGTAATTTTTAAATTAATGAAAATTTGAACTATAAATTCGTTTTAAAATAGCAACCAACAACCCATACCATTGTGAGTTTTCAATGATTATCACGTATATAAGATAGTTTATGGAACAACAAATGCATGTGCTCATTAAGAATGACATGAATTCCATTAAAAAATAAAAGAGATATATAGATCAGATCATTGTGCACCTCTTGAATCCAGTTAGAATTAATTTTATCAAACCGTTACGAGGAAAAATAATTTATTAAATAAAATATAGTTTTTGTGAAAAAAATAATGAAGGCATGAAAAAAAATTCATTTTTCACTAACATAATAATGGAAGCATTCATAACAAAACAATTATGAATTATTCGCAGGATCAGTACACTGAATGTCTACTGTAATTCGACTTTTCATTTCATCAGTGTCACTAACTGAAGATTGGCAAACCATGTTTTTCACGTATTCATACAATAAGAAGTCAAAAGGTGTTATGTCTGGAGATTTGGGTGGCCACGTCATTGGACATTCTCTTTTTATCCATGACAGGGGAACTTTTTCTCGCTTCCAAACTCTAGTTTAGTGGTGACCCATTTACGCTGAACATGTGTTGTAGATTTAAACTCGATAGGTCATGCTATAACTTGCATTAATTCTTGCAGCGAAGCCAATTTGAAACAAGAATGTTTAAAAGTAGGGACGTTGCGTGATCTAGTTTGTATGAAATTAGACACAAAATTTAATCTTTTCAATATAGAACATAAAAAAAAAACCTTAAGTGAAAATCTATATCTGTTTATTTTTAATTCATTTTTGAAAGTGCAGTCATACTTTTCAAACACCCTTTCTAATTTTTTAATATATTTTCCCAAGTGACTCGGATTTAGGAGGAAATGTACAATATCTGGGTAAGAAATAGTGTGATGGATCAGATCATTAAGTTATCTAAGAAGTAAAGTTATACTCGGGCATGGTGTAGGTTTTAAGAAATTAATTAATTTCTTCTGATTCAAATTATCAAAACATACATATATGCGTAGAGCGATTGTCCTAATCTCGAACCCTAATAAAAACAAACTTTAATCATCGTTAAAGAAAATCGCTGCGCTGCTCCCTTTGTCTCTTCCTGTCTCCTAATAGAATTATTCAAGGCCCTTTTGCAAGGTGTATCTCTGTGATATTAACCTTCTCTCATCTCTCTACAAACATCTGTTGGTATTTCGTCTCACGCACATGATCGGATTATATCCCCCCCCTTTTCTTTATCTTCCCCATTTCAGACCTGTTTAAACATTAATACCTATTCGCATGTATCACGAATCCTTCACACGAGATCAGGTTATCGTGCAAGTTAATAAAAAAATTCATAAATTACAAATAACTACTTACTTAAATTTACCTTAGCTCGACTCCAAAAAAAACTGATATTATCTCTGTCCCCATTATAATGTGAGACTAAGTATTGCACCATGTTTCAAAAGTTGTGTTTATATATATATATATATATATGCACACTCAATACAAAACCCTCAACTATTTGAAAAAGAGGTACACATAGGAAATTAAGAATGATAGAAATTCTTTTAAAGACTTCTGAAACATTCTTCATAGAATGCAGAGCGTATTTATAAAAAGCAAAGATTTAGGATTTTTTGTGTTCCACAAATAAAAAAATAAAGTGAAACCTTTAAAATTGAAAATTAAAATAAAATTCTTCCATTTCCGCATTGTGTTAAGTATATTATGCTTAGTTATGTGCAATAAAAATTGCGCCTTTTTTAGAACATTTTGGTCATGAAAATTGACCAATTTAAGATGGTTAAAGGAAATTCACTAGAATAACTATAATTGGTTTATTGCTTTTGAAGTTTCAGCTCACAATATTTTCAGTTGTAGTCGGCTTGGTGGCTTAGAGCGTGCCAGCCTCGTAAGCCCAAGATTGTGGTTTCGATCCCGGCTAGAGTGAATAGATTTCCTGGATGCAAAAACCGTAGGCACGCATCTCATATGATTATGTGGCAAATAAGAGGTTCATTGAGTTCTTATTTTGCTTTAGTACTTTCGGTAAAAATAAATGACAGCGATATTTAGAATTCGACAAGAGCTTGAATTAAATTAATTTAAGCGTCAGAATTTGGTAGCGAGAGCCGCCTCTACATGGTGCCATCATTGAAATGGCTCTTGCACTTGGAGACTTGCCGTATCTGCAAGAACTTGTGTGCCAAAATGCAACCCATTTTTTTTAAAAAAAAGCATTTTCGGATAGGGTTTGCAGCCCCGTGATCTCGGGATTAAAATAACTAATCCCGGGGTTTAATTTTTGTCTGAATTATGTTTTGAAATTTGTTTTTCAAAGTATTGTGAATCTGGTATTACATTTAATGTATCTTATTTACCTTTTTTGTACTGTATAAGTTTAATGTCAGTTTTCTTAAGTGTTGAACCTTGAAGGGTTCGAGGCGGGTGTGTATGTTAAACCATGAAATTTGATATTTGTTTTCTCTTATTTTCTTCTGTAACTTTCTCTCCATCGCGAGTGGGTTCAGAAAACGGACATTTCTCCCATCCTCAGAATGTCCGGTGTCAACTAACTTGGACAGAGGCAGTTAGAATTTTTGGAAGATATCTAGTAGGATTTTCAGCCCCAGGATCCCGGTTTTATTTCAAATCCCGAAACCCCGGGATTTAATTTTTGTCTGAATTATATTTAAAAATTTTTTCTCTTAAAAATTTTCTAAGGATTTAAATTTTCAAAAAATTATATTTTTTATGGAATAAAAATATATAGGTAGAAATAAATATATGCAGAGCTCTCATTCTCGTATGGGAGAATGTCGCACAGATCTATGTGGCTCCCTGCAATGTTTACACAATAATATATGCAACATCTCAAGAATAGATTTGTCACAGTTCCTTCTTCAATTAAATGCCGTTAATTAATAGGGGACCTGCTTGGAAGAATGGAGGCACTTCAAATTCCATTGCATTACTATTCAAATGAGGTAACACTTGAAATTGATTCAGATTCTGATTCAATAACTGGATCAATTTATAAACAAAAACCATTAAGTGTAGCAGAAGAGCTAAATAAATGATAACTTTATTTAGCTCTATATGCACAACTCTATTGGTGCAACAGGTATATGCACCAATGCAGTCCATTAGATTTGAGACACTGTCATCAAAAATTCAAAAAGAAATGTCTCTTTTTTGGAAATGTAGGGAGACGTGGTGACTACCTAAAATGTACTCAAGAATCCGAACGTGCATTTTGTTCGGCAGGACAGTTTGTAACAAAAATAAGAAGCCATTTGAGCGATGAAACGCTGAATGAGCTGTGTTTTTAAAAGCTTATTTACAGAAACTCAAGAAATGAAGATATGTTTTTTAATTTCATTACGTACTATTTTTATTTATTTTTTATGTTGAATTAAGTTTTTTAAAAATTTGTTTCACATATATAGAATAAAATTAATATTAAACCAATTTTTAATTATATTTTCAGTTTTACAATTTCAACTATGCGAATGTGTATGTATTTTTAATAAATAGTCCAAACCTAATCCCGTATTTGGATAATGTAATCCCAAAATCTCAGGTTTGAAAATATAACAAGGGATTGCAAACCTATTTTCGGATGTTTTGCTTTAATTCATGCCGTTTTATTGTTGTGAAATTTTCCGTTTAAGGACAGTTCTGATAATATGAAGAGATCAGAATATGAAGTAACGTATTTTTCTGTGTGTTAGCCGAGAATTTAGAAAACTGTTAGAAAAAGTAAGGGGTTTGGCTTATCTACAAATGCGTTAATCTCTGGGAGAAAACGTAGTTTATTGAAAACATTTTTTAAAAACATTTCTCGTTAACCACGTGTCAGTGATTTTGATATTTTAACTATTAGGGTTTTTGAAAGAAAACTTTTATTTAAAAAAAATGTTTAATAAATCCTTAGAAATAAATTTCTGAATCACAGTTTTTGTATAGTTCGTATGACTTACATTCACTCATTTGGATATTTGAATGCATATAATCAAATTGCAGTGAGTTTTTTCTCTAGTATTTGAGATAGGTCAGATCCCATGCCGTATGCAAATTTTGATATAAAATTTCTAATCTTCAAAACAAAAAATTGCGTAGAAAGTGTGGCTAATCAAACTCGTTGGCCGCAACTTAGAGTTTTGCGGTCAATATATCGGCACATAATAATATATAATAGAATAATAAAACGAAGCAAATAAAAATTAAATAGTTAGAATTCGCTTAACTTTTTTTAAAATTATACTCTTTATTTTTGTTATTATTAATCAAAATGCGTATATTTATTTCGACTAAGCATTAATTAATTTTTTGAACATTAGAAGCACGCGGCCCTCAATTTAATATAAAATGGAATTCACGGCCCCATATGAATTTGACATGCTTAGTGTACTAGATAGCAAATGAATGGAAAAAATCTGTTAGTTTCAGATAAGGCTATCAGAAATAAAGCTATCATAGTTGACAACTGATAATATTTCATTTTAAACCAATTGATTGGAAAATGTTTCATCTTTTGACATTATTTTCGCTCTTACGGTGGCATATTTAAAAAAAGATCAGTGGATTTTTTTGTTCTATTTCATTTATATACCAGTTTTGAATTTTGAGTAAATTTTTTAAGCAAAACCACTCCAACTGCTTATATTCGAAAATATATGGTAATATCTTCTTTTTTTTGAAGTTTCATCACTCAAGTATTCTGAAACTCGTTTGTAGTTGTATAAACTAAGCTAATCTAAAATAAAATGTTCAGTTTTTTTTAAAAATAAATTTTGCATAACATAATTAGGAATTTAATAAAACTTGTAAATTTTGTTTCGACATCTGTTTTCTAGCTAAATGCTTTAGAAATATTTAAAAAATTTTACTTCAGTATACACAAGTATATATATATATCCATACATGCAGTAAATTTAGGTAAAATTAGTAATTTTTATAAAAAATCTTACCTTGTCAAAGTAAGTATTCTGTACTACATACTAATCTTTCTTAGGGTACTCCACAAATGTTATCTTTAATTATACATTAGGTTATAATTAAATTTCAAGTAACTCAAACTATAAGCTACAAACTTCACTCCAAGATCTAACTGTTCAACTTGCAGTTATTATAATGTTATTTAAAGTTATTGCGTATGAATAAATAAAAAAGGTAGATGCTTTGCAACTGTTTCATGATATTTAAAAGGACAATATCTGTCAAAGTGAGCGTAGCACGCCAGCTGATGTTTTTTAAAAGTCATTTTGACATACTTCTAATTCATAAAATGGCAAATTTGCTATATCCCTGCAAAGGTCATGAATTGGAGATTTTAAAAGTATCAGGGACTCAAAATCAATAATCTGAAGATTTTTAGCCCCCTGACTGATCTTAAGAAACAAATCATTATTTAAGAAAGTAAATATTTTGTTTAATTTTTCAATAAATAATATTCAGGATTAAAGCAGGCTTTTGAATTTCATTCTGTAGTACATGGATATAAACGGAAAAGAAAATCCCTCTTTCCGTTTCTCATTGCTCAGAATATTTCAACATTTTCATTTATTCGTGCCATAGAAGTACAAGCAAAACGACTTTTGTCCTTAACTGAAATTCCACCATTTTTGAAACGGTAAAACCACACAAGAGATTAAGTTTTCTTCGTAGCACCGTCCTTGTGAAAGTCGTTTCTAAGAATTCAAGTTTCTGTTTTACTTTTAAAAACAGAATTTTCCCACCGCATGCTGCTCACAAAAATCACCCATTGCTAAAACGACGATGACACAAAACATCTGTCAATATAAAGTTGGTCGAAACTAGTCTTTTTTCCTTCTTCAGCTACGGTACTCGTATTATTGATGCTTAAGAATGTTAACTCTGTTCTCTTAGCTTGAGTTTTCTTCGTAGCATCCTCTTTGTGTACGACGTTTTTAAATTTTCTAGAATTTCTGTTTCACATTTAAAAACCGAATTTCCCAGCCGTAAGCTGCTCACAAAAATCAGCCATTGCAAAAATGACGATGACACAAAACAGTTGTTGATATAAAATTGACCAAAACTAGTTCTCACCTTTTCTTCAGCTACGGTTCTCTGTTTACTGATACTTAAGAATGTTAGTTCTATACGCTCTTAGCTTGAGCCTGAGTTTTCTTCATAGCATCATCCATATAAGCAGTTTTTAAAATTTCAATAGTTTCCGTTTCACATTTAAAAACAGTTGACCAAAACTCGGCTACTCAGCTACGGTACTCGGCTTACTGATATTCAGGGATATTAGCTCTATGCGTTCTTAGATTGAGCTTGAGTTTTCTTCGTAGCATCATCCTTGTACGTCGTTTTTAAAACTTCTAGAGTTTTTGTTTCACATTTAAAAACCGAATTTCCCCGCCGCATGCCACTAACAAAAATCAGCCATTGCAAAAACGACGATGACCCAACACAGTTGTCGATATAAAGTTGGCCAAAACTAGTCCTTACCTTCATCAACTACGGTACTCGGCTTACTCAAGAATGTTAGCTATTTGCTCTCCTAGTGGCAAAACCTTGCCCACCAAAAAATTAGTTTGATTTCTTTTGGGTACCCCTCTTAAACGCACGCCCTTCCACTATAGCGAACATTATTATTGTCCGCTTTTGGATCACTTGGTGCCAGGAGATAAGAAGTGGATGGTGTAAATACACGTGGTTAGGAAAAAGTATATGCATACAAAGGGAAGACTCCGACACATCCACATCGAAAGCTGGCATGCATCAGAAGAAGGTTATGTTGTGTTGTTGGTGGAAAGCAAGGGTATAGTACACTAGGAGTTACTGAAAGAAAATACTGTTACTGTTCGCGCGTAAGACCGAATACGAACCATCCGTAAGAAAGAAGATCATTACTGTTCGTAACTTAATGTTTTGAATAATGAAATTCAACATAAACGTCCATCTTTTGTCAATGGAAAGGGTGTGATTCTTCATTAGAACAACGCTAGACTACACACGGCAAAAACACTGCATAAAAAGTTTCACAGTTGGGTTGGGAAACCATCTGATCTGACTATTTTCTGTTCGGGTCTGTGCAAAGGTTTCTTGATGGAAATAAATATACAAATTATGAGGGTGTCCAAATGGCAGTAGAAGAATACTTTGTTTTCAAAACCGAGGACTTCTTTTCCAGGGTTTAGACAAGCTGCCAGAATGCTGGCAGGCAGTTGTAACTAACAAATAACGTTACATTTTAGGTTAAATTTTAAATAAAAAGTTTAAAAAAAATGTTTTTTTTCCAGAAAAAAAACCCGACAGAACTTTCCTTTTCACCCATTACGAGAAAGCCAGTTGATTTCGTCAGGGTTGAAAAGACCAGCGACTACATTAGATTATAGAAGGCACAAGGGTTTACTGAAACCCATTCCCCTTATGTTCCCAGATAGACTCCTTTAAAAGGCATGCGCAGGAGAACTAAGTTGTTTTTGAAGTCATGTGAAACTGGATTTTGTGAGCACAGTGGTTTTTGGAGAGTCCAACCTGGTAAATGAGAAAAAACGGAGAGTTGGTACAAGATGGCGGGGATTGGCATCCTTTTTAGTTAAAGCTTAACTATATATTTCTAGCCTGACTGTGTGTTTCGTTTCCAGTACGCCACAAAAACACATTTGTAACATGAAAATTTAGAGTGAGGTGTCAGCTAAAATCCTGTCTGCGACATTTGGTCGATGCTGTGAGGTCGTCACATGCAGCTTTTATGTGCGATGTTTATAAAAAAATTCACCCTCACACGTATATACGTACAAGGAACATCAAGATAACTAAAACACTATTCATCGATATTTTCCTAAATATACTCACTTCCTGCGAAAAATACTTAATTTGAATTTTGCGCAAAATTCATTCAAATTCACTATTAGTAATAAAAACATCAATATATGTCTTTCCCCTAAAATTGAAACTCAACTTCATTGAAAAATAATTTGTAAACATAAATTACGTAATGCAATAGTACAGAAATAGTCTGTTTATTTGATCAATGATTAAAAACATTTTTAAATATTTAGTTCCCATTGTGTTTACAATTTTAACTGAATGATCAGTTATTTTTTGAATTAATTGATCAATTCTTGCAAATTTAAATTTTGAAGAAAACCACACAAACGTACTATACTGTAAAAAGAGGAAGCAATAAAGTTTGAAAAGGTAAACAACAAGTCATAAAAAGATTTAATATTTTTATACTTGATACAGGGCTTTCTTTCATAATAATTTTTTCAAAGATTTCTTATTTAAGATTTATCTCGCCTCATTATGTTGTTTTTTTTTAGTTTCGATGTGTAAACAATATGGTTTCATTACCATGGCATAAGCATTAAATCTTTTTTATGTATAAACTGTCTGTTTTAATGAGGAATAAAATATAAAAGTAAGACGTTATTAAAGGGATAAATAAGATCTCTTTTATTTAAAAATCTTTTTTTCATAGACTCTTTTATCTTCCTCAAAATATCTTTGGATAACTCAGGACTCAAAATTACCTCCAAAAATGTATCTTTTTGCAATTTAAGTAAAATAGAAAACTAAAATTCTGAAATGCAAAGAAAAGCTTTTAAAACTCACAAAAGTTAATTTATAGTTCGCTTTCAAATAATACTTTTTGTCCATTCTTTCTTTATGATTTATTATGACAAAATATAAAAAGGTAAACAATAAAGGCTTTCAATGATTTTATGGATAAACATAATTTCATTCTTCATTTCAAACATTTATTTTCATATATCCGAGAAAGCAATTATTTCATAATTTTTTTCCCACGGCTAATTCCTTTCTCACATGGAAAAATAAGATGCAAGATATTTTTAAATTAAAATTTATCATGCATATATAATACTATTTATTTTCGAGACACTTTAAAAACATTTTGGTGGTTTCTGTTTATTTAGTGATATTACAATGTAGCATATAAAAATTTCAAGAAAGCCAGCTGAAGGTAAATAATTAAAATGAAAACATTCAAATATAAAATGAGTTCATATTTTGGTGTATGAGGATATACTTAAATTGTTTGTTATTAAATGAAATTTAGGTATTATGAGTATAAATAATAACAAATAATGAGGTAATCAGAGTAATAAAAATTGTAATAATCGAAAATATATTTTTTCTTTTTTATCACAAACATATACCCATTAGTTCGTAACTTAATACTTATTAAGCTTTTTGAGATTCATTGGAAAAAAATTGTTTATTTTTAAATAAAGTGTTATGTGCACTGCTGGCCACATAAGATGCAACAACCTGAGATAAGTTTGCAAACCATGTGAAATTTGCATCATGCGTTGGCGGCGATGAAATATGCAAATCATTAGCATTATAAGGCAAACACACATCACGAGTGACCGTAATGCCACCCTCAAGCACTCTATAAGGGGAGAACAGATTGACAATTTGAAGTACGGGAATTGTTTTTTCGTGGGTTTACTTTTTTCTTTTCTTTTGCATAAGCTGTTTACCTATGCCTCGTTGAAACATCGAGCGTTTTTGACGAAATTTCTGAATTCGTCCAAGGAAGAATAGTAGCCTCTAGGGTTGCGGATTATCCTTCACAGAAATTGGTAAACGTGTGGTACAAAAACAAGCAACTGTAATGCGGACATGTCATCAATTAATGCAGGAAACGACCGAATGACGAGGCCGATCCCACCCCCCTTGTTGCACTACTGCACACGGCAGTGATGGATGGAGTAGCCACATCACGAACCATAGCACAACAGATTCAGTCTTTTACGCATCATTCGGTGTCCGCTAGTACCATTCACACCGTTTGCTACATAGTGGAATGTCCGCAAGGCGTCCATTTCTTTGTTTACCTTTGACTTGAAAGCACAAGCGTTTGCGCCGCTAATGTTGCAATGAACGACATGCATGGATAATGGAATGAAACGACATTGTGTTAACTGACAAATCCCGTTTCTGCCTGCAACATCGCGATGGTCGGATTAAAGGAATCTTCGAAAAAGAACCCACTATGATTGGCAGTGACATAACGTACACCCCTGCAACCCCCCACATCGCGAAGGGGCCCAGGATTCTATGAACCAAAAGCTTGATTTATGTTGTGGTTTTCAATCCTTTACCAGATCTGGCTTGAGGCCCAAACTCGGACTTTTGTAGGGTGCCTCAATGTTCTTCATTACGCCACCAAGGAATAACATAGTGTGGATGTGTGCCACCCTGCATAAAGCTTATTACAGGTAAGACACTTCTTTGATTCAATGCGGACACGACTTTATCTAGTTAAAGGGTCAGATAATACTCAACGGTTACTGTGCACGTTTTCCAGCCCAATCTCGGACTTGGTTTTTCAAAGAATGGTTCGACAATGAAACATTAGGTGAAGCCACACCAGATTGTCAACTTGGCGGAATGCATGAACACAATGATTTCGTCTTGTATTCAAGAAGATTCAACGTCGACGATATACGATTGCTCTGGGTGTTGACATCAACACATAGTAAGAAGTGCAACTCATCCATCCAGAAAATGTTGAACAAACACTGATGATCATTTTCAATTCTTCTTATAGCCCATTCGACCAATTATTATTGTTGGCAAATATGTACTTTTTAAAAGAATGTTTCTTTAAAAATCAAATGTTGGCAACAGCGGAGTGCATAAACTGATTGACTGGAACCACGTAATTGCAGCTATCATGTGGCTGACACCATATGAATTCATGAACTGATTAGCTTTTAACAACACGTAATTGCAGCTATCATGTGATTGACGTCATATGAACTTATAAACGGATCGGCTTTTAACTCGGGATTTCAGTGATCATGTGATTTTGACATCACATGAATTTAGCCCGTTGTGTTTAAAAATCTAAAAGTAGATGTTTACTACATACTCTGGTTGTTCTTTCCATAAAATCGTAATTAAGCGTGTTATCAGGATAGTTAAAATAATCCTAGTAGAAAATTCCTTTTTTATCACATCATAAACCTATATATATATAATAGAAATGGCTAAAAAGTTCTAATAGAATCATTAACCCGAAAACATTTCCTTCTCCTTGGAATATTTAATTGCAATTAACAGCCAGTGAGGATTTCACTATTCCGGTCGGAAGGCATGCTAAACGGCGTCCTGAGGATGCGGAAAGCGATTCGCATTAGAAATTAACATCTCCTGTGATTTAATCGGTGAGGCGTGATCTAAATAAGGGTCCAACGTTTACACAAGTTACTCTCCCGTACTATAGTAGCTTGTCCCTTTTCTAGTGCTTGTTGGCCTTGCATAATGTGATCTTTGCTTTACTTAAGAGTAGTCATTTCATCATTACATTGAATCATTTTCCCTGCCCTTTGTGAGTTATGGTATTGCTGATGAATGAGATAAACCGATAAAAAATTCAATTAAAATATTGAAGGTATTCTCAGATGACATACAAACCTCTTCAATAACGAAAATCAAGAAATTAGTGTACAAAAAGTGGCATCAGATGGCCTTGAAATTTATTTACATTAATTAGTTCAAAAGATTCAGACTGATTAAAAAGGCATTTATCTAATTTTGTGTGCAAAAAGATAAAAGGAAACAGAAAAAAGTTATTTATATGACATAATTTAAGAATAGATGAAAATGGTTTGCATGGAAAGTGTACTCTTAATTGATAAGAATGCTTTTTTAATGTTTTATTTTTATTAACATACAATGAGATTTAATTCTAATTAAGATTATCTTGAGAAATAAGGGGAACTCGCTCAAACTTTCGAAACTTAACATGTGAATTCTTTTAAAGTTTAAAAATAATCTGGTTGTTGGAAATTACACGCTGTGAAGAATTGAGATTTGTGTATTAGTCTCATGCGACTCTTATTTATTTTTTCAATAGGTCATTTAGTTATATTTGTTTATAAATTTATATGGATAAGTTTGTGGGAGCTAATTAGCTTTGTGCTTGCGAGAAATATGGTTACGTATATCGGGCTCGTGTATTTTATGCTATCAGTGCCAAAGAACAAAACAGTTCCTTTTGAAAAATATAATGTACTGTCGAAAAACAATCCTTAATCGCTTCCCCTAGAAATTTAATCAATTCTAAGAATTGCAAGTTCTAACAATTTAATTTGTTTTTGCTTAAGAAACTCAACTTTTAATCCGGCTGTATGGGAAGATGCATTGGTTTGGGGAAGCATTAGTTCCCTAACATTAACTTCTTGGGGAATTTCTGAAAGACATATAATGGTATACCAGTTTACTGTTACTGTCTTCTGTCCTTCCAACTTCACAGCTTTGATCAGTTCCGTACTTCTGTGGAAAACGGCTTACATTACTTTTTTCATTGCTCATTGTCTTTTCACCATTGTTGGCATGGGTTCATCTTCAAAGACCCATACTTCGCTTTCTTGACGTGATGGAATGTCAAAAAATGGTATGTACACTTCATCATCCGTTACAATTTTAGAAATGATTCGGTGGCACTAATTAATTAGCAATTTAAGGGTGTTTTCAGTAATGGTGACACGCTCCTCTTTTTGGCGCTCAGATTATGGGGAACCCAACGGCAAATTACTTTTTTCATACGTAATTCTTCATGAATAATTTTGTGTATCGCTGCAGAACCAATGTTAAGTTTCTTCTGTATCATTTGGTAGGGACAGCGATTATCACCCCTGAATGAATTTCGTATGGTAGGCACATTACTCGGGATTGATGCCGAGTGCAGCCTTACTTTGTGTTCTTCATCCTGAAGAGAATTGCGATCACTGCAAAATTTTTTAAACCATCTAAATACAGTAGTACGGCATGGAGATTCATCACAAAATCTTAAATGCAGCCGCTGAAAGCATTCCTTTTGATTTAATCCAGCTTTAAAATCATAGAAAACCATAGCACGATAAGTTTTTCATGTCAACTTCATTTTCTCTTCTAAAATTTATTCTGCGCTAAACAACTTGAAGTAAGTCAGTAAACAGTCGTCTTCGGTGTTCAAATACTTTGTATTTTTTCAATTAAATCGTTAACTCTTCTTTGTAACTTCTCGTCTGACTCAAAAATTTCAGAGTCACCCTCGTTTTAATATATTGAATATTTAGATAAAAAATAGTTAAACTATTTTAAGATGAAATTAAGTATTATTTACACAAAATTTTGAACAATATTTTATTTTGAAGTTCTATGATAAAAAAACTTTGTGATGAGATGTAGTTTTAAAAATCTGATTGTAGCGCTAGTTATTCTAAACAGAGTAAAAACCCCGCTTTTTTATGCATGTAAATTTTCTTAGAAATTGTGAAACATCCGTCGAAAATCTGTTCCCATGTAGAGTATAATTTCAAATCAAACAAAATAAATTTTCGTTTGAATATTATTTAGAAATCATCTCCAAAATTCGAGGGTCTAAAAACCTTGTACTTTACTTCGGATGATTTATTTCGTCTGATAAATAATCTGTCCATATCATAGTATTTTATGTACTTTGTTTTTGTTTCTCTTAAGTGTTCCATAGTAACGCTAAAATAATTCAAGTATTGCATGTTGCCACTTATCATCATCATATCTGGTAAGACAGCCCCTCGGGGTCAGTTTTTTCCCTTGGAGAATCCTCCTTAATGACATCTTGTTTACTTTTGTTCTCCAAGTCTTCTCGTTTATAATCCCAAAGCCTGATTCCACTGTGTCTGCCCATCTCAGCCTTGGTCTTTCATTCTTTCAAATCTTATTGACTTTGAACTAAAGTACCTATTTGATAACATTATCTTCTGGCACTTGAATTATATGAGTCATCCAATTCATGCTATTTATTTTTATGCATTTAATGATGTCAGGTACTTTGTAAATTCTATATAATTCAAAATTTTATCTTTTCTTTAGCTAAATATAAGAGTGTAACTCTGAAATTTTTGAGATACGTGCAGTCGATAAGTTACAAAAAGAATTAAGGTTTAATTTGAAAATACAAAGTAATTTAACACAGCAGACGACTTTTTACTGACTTACTTCAAGTTGTTTAGTTTAGAATAAACTTCAGACAGACACGCGAAAATGGAAATGACGCGAGAACATTATCGTGCTATGATTTTCTACGATTTTAAAGCTGCATTAAATTCAGAAGAATACATTAAATGGCTGCTATTAGCATTTGGTGATAAATCTCCGTGCCGTGCTACTGTATTCATATGGTTTAAAGAATTTTGCATTGGTCACTATTCTCTTTAGGATGAAGAAGGTACAGGAAGGCCGCAGTCAGCAGTAATCAAGGATAGTTTGTCTACTATACGAAAAATGTTAATTGCTGATAATCGCTGTACCTACCAAATGATATAGAAGGAACTTAACATTTGATCCACAGCCATACACAAAATTATTCATGACGAATAACATATGAAAAAAGTAATTTGCCTTTGTGTGTTCCCTATAATCTAACTGATCACCAAAAAGAGGAGCGTTTTAGGATGAGTAAGGGAAGCCTTAACTTACTAAATGATGGAGGCCTCCGCATCATTTCTAAACTTGTAAAAGCTGATGAAAAATTTAGAAATTTTTCATCACCCGTTACTGTTTTTTGACGTCCCAACACGTCAAGAAAGCAAAATACGTGTCTTTGAA
The DNA here is from genome assembly GCA_019973975.1 of Trichonephila clavata. NCBI lineage: Eukaryota > Metazoa > Arthropoda > Arachnida > Araneae > Nephilidae > Trichonephila > Trichonephila clavata. The sequence continues at coordinate 8,671 of BMAO01000706.1, read as the reverse complement.
GATGATCTCATCCCAACAATGGCTTTTTCTTCGGGCAATGAAAAAAGTAATACATGCCATTTTATTTAGAAGCACGGGATAGGCCAAAGCCATCAAGTTGGAAGGACAGAAGACAGTAACAGCAAACTGGTATACCACTAAATGTCTTCCAAAAATTCTCCAATAAACTAATGTTAGGGAACAATTGCTTCACCATGACAAGGCCTCTTCTCATACAGCTGGATAAACAGTTAAGTTTCTTAAGCAAAAACAATTTATAGTGATAGAAAATCCACCTTATTCTCCGGATCTAGCTATGTGTGATTTTTGGTTATTTTTAAATCAAACAGAACATACGAGGACGTCGTTTTTATTTAGAAGATATTGATGTGACTATAAATGCATTTGTCATCAATTCCAAGAAATTAATGTTTTGAGGCATTTAATCAGTGGAAAATTCGTCTACAAAAGTGCATTGATGCTAGAGAAGACTGACTACTTTAAACAATCCTAAAAAATTTTGTAACTATAACTGTAATACACCCTGTGACCCGGCTAAAGGTGTGGGAGGAAGTGAAGCACGACTGGACATGATAATTTCCAGTTATTTATTCAGAACACTAATTAGCTCAAAAACAAATCAATTAATCAGATTAAATAAAATGTTCCCAAGTAGCTAGCAGAGGTTAAGTGACGAGAGTCGCGTGTTTGCAGAATACTTCTAATAAATTGATACACTTTTCATGAATCAATCCTGTACTTTAATATTTGATTTAAACTGTAGTTATGCGACTAATTGTCACTTCAATCTCTTTAATAATTTAAATATCAAAACGCGTTATCAAGATGACTAATACCTGTATTGTAGATGACCTTCTTATCTTCTACTTCGTATTGTTTCAATCTCTTGGTAACTTGAATTAAATAGGAATTTTCCTCTATATAACTATCTATCTCTTTATAACTCTAACTTTCTATCTCTCTTCTATCACACTGACTTACTAACTCTCTTCTATATCTCTCTCCAACTTTTATCTCACTTTATCTAACTCCAAGCAAGCAAACCTGCACTATATATAAAATACTTAATCTGCATATGATGGTTTCTTCTTCAGAAAAGGATTGTTGATTTTCATAGACCAAAGATTTCCCAAGAGGTTAATGTAAGGACGCGTATAGAACCATCACATAACTTTAAGAACCTAGGAGTATCTCAAAAACTTCAGAGTGACCCTCATATATATATATATATATATATATATATATATATATATATATATACATATATATATATTATAGAAGTTTGGAATTTATTCTTTTTTCAACTGAAGGATTATTGTGACTGAAAAGATGATTTACAGGCAAGGAGAAAAAAGTTGTATCAGTAAAGCAGGATATGTAGGAGTGACAGATATTTAGCGAGAAACTTTGTCGCTAAATTTAGATACAAAAGTAATTGTCCAGAAACAAACTTAGAAGAAACTATTAGGAGTATTGGGAGTGATACAATTCGAAGGATAAAACGTCTACGCGAGAATCGATACACATTCTACATGAAGACCATGCGAGAGTTCAGTGTTGGTTGCGAACGTGCGTTTTGTTCGTCTCTTTGGATATTGTGCGACTACAGTTTTGAATTTCAAGGTTCTATATTTTTCTTTTAACTTTATAATAATTAAGTATATTATTAATTACTTGTAGATACATATATCTAAAAAGGTATTCCTTTTGTGGTTGTAGTCATGGCAATTGAAAGTTCGGTACTTACAAATTATCACAACCTATTGGTGACATTATATGAAACGAAGCATGTGTTTGCTAATTCAGCACGTATGGCACATACGAAATCTGGGTTGCCTACTTGGCGAGTAATTAATAGTGTTGACGATTGTGGCGGTAATACGTAAGTACCGATATTTCTAGATATTAATACAAATAATGGTTTATTTAGGTGATTTTAAGATCTGAACAGAGAATTAGTATGTTCTCTGTTCAAGCGCCAAAAAAATCAAGACAGAGATTTTTTTCTTCCTTTAAATCAAGAAAAAATATTTTGGAAAACATAATCACGTGTTCAATTGATGAGAAATATATGTCATTTAAAAACAGTCGCATAATTGTTTTAGGAAAAGTTCCAACCACTCAGCCAGTTTAAGCTGTTCAGGTATTCTATACCTAGGGAAACGCTAATAAATTTCAAAATATAAGCTTTAACAGATATTTAATTTTTTTATATATCCTTTTCGAAATGTGGTATTCGTAATCAGGATTTTGAGAAACAAAAATATATAACTATAATTTTAAATTAATATTGCATTAAGTTGCTTTACATCTATTTCGGTATCATTTATCTATATGTATGTATACATTAAATCCTGCATTCGTAGTTCCTAAGTCTATGAGCTCTTATATTAGGGTTTGCAGCCCCGGGTACTCTTTTGTACTGTATACGTTTATGTCACTATTCTTACGTGTTGAATCTTGAAAGGATCGAGGTGGGTATGTATGTTAAACCGTGAAATTTTTGATATGTTTTCTCTTATTTTCTTCTGTAACTTTCTCCCCATCGCAAGTGGGGTCAGAAAACGAGCCCTAAGGATGTCCGGTGCCAGCTATCTTAGACAGAGGCAATTAGAATTTTTGGAAGATATCTAGTAGGGTTTTCAGCCCTGGATCCCGGTTTTTTCCCCAATCCTTAAATCCCGGGATTAAAATAACTAATGGCGGAACTTAATATTTGTCCAAATTATATTTTTAAAAAAATTCTCATTTCTAAGAATTTAATTTTTTAAAATTTTATGTTTTGTTAATGACATATGTTCGTAGGTTTTTTTGTGCAATTACAAGTGCTATAGGTAAAAAAAATGTATGCACAGCTCTCATTTCTCGTATGGGAGAACGTCGCACAAATCTAAGTGACTCACTGCAATGCTTACACAATAATATAAAGCAACATCTCAAGAATAGATTTTGTCACAGTTCCTTATTCAATTAAATGCCGTTAATTAATGGCGGATCTGCTTGGAAGACTTGAGATACTTCAAATCCCATTGCATTACTAACATTTTCGTGCAACTGGATCTTCAATTTCAAATAAGGTAGCACTTAAAATAGATTCACATTCTGATTCAATAACTGGATCAGTTTATATACAAAAACTATTAAGTATAGCAGAACTAAATAAAGTTATCAAAGAGGTATATGCACCAATGCAGTCTATTAGATTTGAGACACTGTGATCAAAAATTTAAAAAGAAATGTCTCTTTTTTGAAAATGGAGGGAGACGTGGTGTCTACCTGAAAAGAACATACTCCTATTTAATGACGATAATACGTACTAGTAAAGAATCCGAACGTGCATTCTCTTCTGCAGGACAATTTGTAACAAAAATAAGAAGCCGTTTCAACGATGAAATGCTGGAGGAGCTGTGTTTTTTTAAGCTTATTTACAGAAACACAACAAATGAAGAAATGCTTTTTTAAATTTCATTATGTACTATTTTTATTTGTTTTTTTATGATGAATTGATTTTTTATTTGTTTCATTAAAATAATAATAAATCAATTTTTAATTACATTTTCAATTTTGTTATGCAATTTCAACTATGCTAATATGCAAGTATTTTTAATAAATAGTCCAATCCTAATTCCGGGATCCCAGGATTGAAAATATGACATGGGATTGCACACAAACCCTATCTTATATATATGTTCAAAATATTTATAATGAACAATTTGCATTTTTATATTAGAATTTTTTATCTTTTGATAATTTAAAAATAAATGTTCATAAATAAATTATTTAACTGTTCAATAGTAAACTTTATTTAATTGAAAGAGATATAAAAGGAGAAATGAAATGAAAGAAGGATGACTAAGCGGTTTGATAGAGTAGAACTCCGTGTTTGGGATTAAAAAGTAAACTACGTCGTTGTCCAAGAAGGTGTTTTTAACCGTCTAGCTTAATGAAGTGAAATTTGAAGATTATTTAAGGCGGATCAGAAGTTATTGAAGATATCCTAGATTATAGCCACGTTATAAATTCTACTCGTTCCAGTTACTTCTGAAGAAGATTTCAGGTCTGTAACTTTTGTGGCTTAAATTTAAATGTGTAGTTTGATTGTACGTGTTATTTCCCCTCGTGATATCAGTTAGTATTCCGTCGTCCATAATTGAATTCTGATAATACTCCATGATAATTTATTGTTCTTAAAGTTGATTATTAATTGTAGAATTGTGTCTTAAAGAAATAATAAATAAGTGATTTATTATTTGAATAGTCTTTAATTATGAATACTACATATCCTAACATAGATAATATGCAAAGGGTTTCCATTGTATTTTACTAATAAATATTTCCCATTAGAAGTATTATATATACGCACACATGCGTCCACATATTTAAGTTAGCTCCGAAGGAGCACAAGCGGAAGACAGCTGGGAATGCCGGTCTGATGTTTACACGCATCCGTGATGTAACCATAAAAATCACTAGATTAAACAGCAATGAAGGTAATGAGTTGAATCTTGATGAGTTGGCTCCAATTGATTTCGGATACAGCTTTGATGGATGAGAAAGAATAGAGGTTGTAAAAATCACAGCTTAAATTAGATGCTCAGATGGATTGAGTGCCCAAGATAGAAAGAAATTGCTTTTTTTTTTCAGAAGCCAATTAGAAGCATCGATCCGTGTCAATCATTGCCATTCGGAATTATATAATTTCTTGGTCTCTCTGAGAAGTTCGATCTTTAGCGGATTCAGATCATTTATGTATTGTTTCCCGCGACTTTCTATCATTCTTATTGTGTGTGTGTGTGAAATCTGTTTCGAAAAACAAACAAAAAAACTGAGACGAAGTTTGAGTTTTGGTAGATTATTTATCTACATCGCACAGTGGGTTCACGATCTGGAGCTCGGAATTTTTTTTATAAAATTAAGGTCTTCATAATTATGTATATCTAATGATCAAAAATCAAGGTAATTAACCCTTGACCCGGCGCGCATTCGAAACTAACGTTAGTGGTCAAGCGGGGAACTGAGTCACCCCAACCCTTTTTTTATAACTATTTTTACTGTACACAATAAAAATCGTGAATAGTTTAATTCAGAGAAAGTATAATACCTATTTTTAAGGACTTTTCAGTTTTTCTTTGATAATTTGAGAAAACATATCAACCAAACTACACCAAGAAATTTCAAATGTGCGTGTTTTTAATAAAAGTCACAAATCACAGACACTTTTCGCTAGCATTACAAGAATTTTATTTACAGGCAAAACTGCGATATATTGTTCCTGTTATTGTAGCTTTACTGTCCTTTGATGATCGACAAACAGCATGTTGAACTTTTGCTTGCTTATGTGTTTTTGACGTAACGATTAAGTGTCTTGTGCAACACTTATGGCTTCATATTTTTCGTGATGGAATTCTTTAGGTAGCATTTGAAAATTTTCCTTTCAACTCAAAAGTTTCATGTTCATCGCATTTCTTATATTTACTTTCACTATGATGATTAATATGCATTATTTCTACAGGTTCCCTTGATTGATCATTTTCAACTTCCTTCAATAAAGATCACAGATACCAATTCTCTTTTTTTTTATTCTGCGCTTTTACGTTTATAAACCTTTATAAATCGTACAACACAGCAATGAAAATCACTAAGTTGTTCGCAGGGGGGAAATGTAGCACACAGTTTATAGGAAATATCTTGAAACAAAAGTGGTCGCGTGGGGAACTCAGTCAAAACAAGTGACTTTAAACTGTAAAAAAAAGTTTGCCACACACAAAAAAAGGAAATATGTTACGAATACATTTTAGTTCCAATGAAGACTCTATTCTATAGGAGGATACTGTCAAGGTCATTGGTCAAAAATAAATAGTTTTCCCAGAATTAACGATTTCGTGAGCCTGGGGTGGGGCCCTGCGTGCCAACTCCCGATTTACAGTATATAAAATGGGTACTCTTTTCTATTTTCTACCAAGAAGTAAGGCTATTAGGTTCTCAACAAATTTATGTCAGTTTAGAATTTGGTCAATAATAAATGACCGCTAAGTGGACCTAGTATTTGAATGGGGATCCACGGATAACAGTAATTTGACATGTGAGAGAATATTTACAAAAAAGGGGTGGCAAGCTAAAAATTAAATGTTAACAGATTAAATAAATACAATCAAACAAAAGTACGCATTTGCAAGCATTAACATTGTACATATGCAATGAAGGATAATAGGTATGATGAGGAGAAATATATATATACAGGAAAGAAGTGAAAGGGGGCAACATAGAGTGTGGTTGATTGTGTGGGTATGGAGGGTTTGGTAGTATTTGAGCAGTAGAACTAGTAATTACATCATTCCGAGTCGCTGTACTCGTATTGACGCGCCCTCTTACGGTGAGAAATAAGTTCTAGTCCAATCCCAAAAGTTCGAGTACATTAAACACAAAAAACAGACATGCGTTTGTGGGAATTACGTATTATGCTAAATGTTACGTGTTTACATTTTTGAATCAAATTTGAAAGTCAAATAAAGAAATTATTTCCCCATGACGTGTATTTTCAAAGAAAAACACCAAAAACTGCAAAATCTTGTTCAGACGAAACGATAGAGCTTCCGACTGAAAAAATGAGGTTCGCAGTTGTTCCTAGTAGCCCAAACAAACCCGATCTAAGCCGTCGACTGTTGATTACCAATCGCATACTGACCAAAATTGATTGCATCATGGCTAGAGTGCCTACGATAGGTGTAGCGAATCTTTATGGATCAACGTGCCATTTTTTCTACAGAAATATTTAGTGAGGTATATAGAGTGCCACCAAACAATTTTGACTTTTGAGTATTGGGAAAATAATAAAACTAACTACTCTAACAACACTAAACTATTTACTAAAAAAATACATTTTGCATTGTGAAGCATTAAATGTTTTTGTTATATGTGTAATTCAAATTAAAGTAGCATTAGAGTGATTTCTGTTGTTGAAGATTAGATGACAAATAACTTGCACTAGGATTGTAAGATGTTACTTTTAGCAGAATTCATGCTGAGGTGGGATCATCTGCCAAACGGTTTCTAAGGAGTCTTTAATGTTATTTATCGCTGAAAATAATGACTCGCAGGCATAGTTAGAAGAAAATATTCTTAAAGTCATATATATGTATGTATGTGTGTGTGTGAATCGGCTTCTTCAAACAGGTAAATGTATGTGGAATTGAATTCCAAGTTTCCAAAATTTCGTTACACGCATTTTTACTTATATTGATTTTTAATGTTTTGCTTCAATCAATTCTAACTTTTTCTTGTTTTAATAAGTCTTTAAATCCATGTCGAACTAGACTGGAAATCAATCGGTTGCATTCCAAATTCTTCAATTTCCAGCCAATCGAATTGGGACAAGTTCAGTTTACCAAATGAAGTCACATCAGGATAAATAATAAACTTTAGCGTTTCCGATAATTCTTTGAACTGAGAAAATCTCGCTGAAAATTCCTTGAATGATGAATCAATTACGGTAAAATTTGAACTAAAATACAAAACGTTTTGTTCGGTGACGTGCCTAAAATATTGTGTCGCTTGCCATTGGTTCGCCATCCTTGGCGTATGAGGACCATAAATTATGGGATTTTTTTCACGTAATTTCATTTTTGGGGTTTCCGTGTGACAGATCGTGAAAGCTGCCCACTGTGCGTCGCTCTCTTAAACAACATACCCCGCCGTTCAGAGGAAGCAGCTGCTCTTTAAATCTGTCGAGGTTCGAATATCCTCCCGTTGGTGTGGTGTGGAAAACTAGAGAGAGGGGGTACCAACTCAGGTGTCATCCCCGTCACTTGACCATGGTTCAAAATGACGAGGTCATTCACCAATGGCTCTCATATAGCTTTATAGGGCGATGTCAAAACATCCTCTCTCTCTGTCTGAAGCAACACTAAACTAATGGTGACGAATTTCGTAAATTTGAAGCTTGGTTAAGTGACGATACAACACTTGGGCTAGCACCTTATTGTCCCAAACTTCCACATTTTGACAATGTGAAAAATATGAGTGCTCATATATATTTAACCCGGTAGTGGTTGCGCGGGGCACAGAGTCACCACAGGCTCACCAAATCTTTAATTCTGAGAAAACTTTTTATTTTTTATTACCAATGACTTTGTCAGTATCCTCAAGGGAACTAAAATGTACTTGTCACATATCTCCCACTTTTTTGGGAGTGGGGCAAACGTTTTTTCAATCTTAAGGTACTTAGGATGACTGAGTTCACCATGCGCGCTACCACTTTTGTTCCAAAATATTTTTTATTGCCAGGCTATATTTTTTCCCTATGAATGACTTATGGTTTTGATTGTTGTGTTATGTGACTCATTGAGGCTTATAAATGTAAATTAACAAAATATTAAGAATAAATTAGCATGTGCTATGTCTATTGGATGAAGTTGAAACTGATTAAGCAAGGGAAGAACCAGATGAAATAATGTATATTAATATCGGTACGGAAATAAATTTCAGAAAAGCGATGAACATGAAACGTTTGAAATGAAAGGAAAATTTTCAAATGGTACCTAAAAAATTATACCAAGAAAGATATGAAACCACACCTGTACCACAAAACACAATGCGCCCTGTCAAAACGACACAAGCAAGAAAAAAGTTCAACGTGCTACTTGTTGATCATCAAAGGCCAATAAAACTACGA
>BMAO01000705.1:0-38168 GCA_019973975.1 Trichonephila clavata | reverse complement strand
AACAATCAGGAAAAATAGAGATTTTTTTTGTTATTTTGTGCATGGCTTACATTGCATTATAACTTATGGATACATGAATTTCGAAAAAAATACACAATCCATAGATAACCATCGTTTTTACGAATTCTAAATGGCGGGAAAATATAAATCTAAAGGTTCCAGTCTACAAGCACCGACCATTTTGAACTTAGTATTAATTTGGACGATCAAACTATAAATTAAAATGTGGTGAAATATATCCCAAATAGCAAAAAAATAATGAAATTTTCTTTGGAAATATTTTTTTTTCTCATACAGGAAAATATTTTAAAAAAACGTCTTTAAGATCTGAAAAAACATGAGTCATTAAAATCAATGTAAGAATATTTTTTTAAAAAATCTGCGATAAATTATAATCCTAGAGAAACCATCACTATTTTACGAGTATATCTTCCTCGTGCACTTCATTAAATCCTTACAACAACATGTTTTTTTTAAAAAAATGAACTTTTTGTTGTTTTTAGATTTGTTTTTAAGAAAAATGTGCTAAAATTAAGAAGATAAAAAGAAATTATTATTATAAAATGGGGAAAAAAGGGTAAACAATTTACAAAAAGTAGAATAAACGTGGCCCATTCCGTACAAAAAGTTTACGAACAAATTTTCAATTTTTCAATTCTAATGTGTAGCTATGTTGTTCATTTTTAAATGACCTTCGGAATAAGAGATATTTTAATTTTTACAAAAACTCGAGCCCTTTATCTTAGTTAATATATGAAATTGCTTAAAAAACAGTGATTATATTTACATAAGAGACTGTAAATTTTGTAACAAAAAAGTGAAATTTGAGCTTTAAAACACTTCTATTATTAAACAGAACATACACAAAAAATTTCAGTTAATCATTTTCAAAACTTTTTGAGCAATTGCTATCCTCATTTTAGCATTTTCAAAAAAGCACATTTCGCGTAAAACGCGTTTTAAATTAAGACATCTTTCTTAAAGTAGTGGCATATGCTTATACTAAAGCACTTATAGTTCTTGTTCTAGGGAGCGGAAAATAATAAAATTGGTATTTTTATAAAGTAATAAGATGGCTAATAAAATAAAACATAAAAAAATTGTTAATTTTTGGCAAAATTTACAATTTTAGGATAGTCGGATACCTTAAGTGGTTAATGTGCAACTCATGTGACGAAATTCAATTCGAAATGGCAGTAAACTTTGGAACTCGTTTTCTTGTGTCGTATTTTCCTTTTTTTTTTCATTTAAATTTTCAGGGTTTTTTCCCCAGCATTTTGAATTTGAACTTTAATTATAATCACCTTGTATTCACTTTTTCTTCTCTTTAATTTTCGAACATTTAAAAAATATTTTAGGGATTCATGACAGTATCGTTTTTAGTTTAAAAATATTCGAATATGTATTTATAAAGATAATTGTGAGAAATATATATAGGTAGAGAGATGAAAATTTAATTTTAACTCATCTGAATGTTCTTCATTGAATACAATTAAATGCAATAGTTACCGTTTTAAAGAGAAATTAAAAACTTTTCAGATTTAATATTCCGTTCTTGAAACTACTCTCTAAAATGGTCCGAATAGAACGAATCTTAAGATTCCAACTAGATATATAACTAAACTTTCTTGTTTCGCTATAAGAAACTCTGTATCATAATGCCGAAAGAAATGGCTTTGCGTGAGTGATCTCTGAGTATATTCTGTATAAATCAAAAACTTAAATCATACATCAAATTTCCAAGAGAACTATGCCGCACAAAATGACCAGATCTTATAATGTCATGTTACTTGTGATGGATTATATCAAAAGAAAATGTAACGATGGCAAATGATAGCGGAATCCAAAAAGATTTTGTTACCATGACGTAAAATGAGACTCTTAATTTTTTTACTACCGTAATGTATCGATTTTTTATTCTGACTTTACCGTGAAGGTTTTTTGATTGCATGATAAAACTTATTTCTCATTTATATTTTTTCAACTGTTCTCTAAAGGAGTTTCTTACGACAACTTTTTGTAAAACGTGTGTTTTTGTATTTTTAAAATATATATGCAGAATTATATATATAATAATAGTATTATATATATTATTTTTTATTATTTTGAATACTTTTATTTTAAAACTGTTCATTAAAATTGTCGTGCCCCTGTCCTATCTTGGACTGGTTTAACATTGCCCGGCGCGCCTGGTGTGGAAAGAAACATACCATCACCAACAAAAGCCATAACAATAATTATTTATTGTTGACAGACAAACACAATTAACAAGCACCAGTTCAAACTATAAGTGGAAACCCTGGAGTGATTATCTAATCCCTAGATTAATCCTGATACTCAAATCTAATACTCAATTCTAACCTTCAAATCTAATTTCTCGTCTAAGTAATCTCAGCTATCAGAATTGACAAGGAGACGAACTCTTGCTAACCTCAGGTCAGTACTTAATTTGATTCCTTTAATGATTAATCTATTACTTGGCTATAATACTACCAAATACGCGCTAAGCTTATTGAAGTGATCTGTAGACGATACTTACATTTAGTTTGGCAATTCCTTCTCCTTCTCCTTAACATTTACGAAATCTAGACTTTATATAGTCGAACTCATTAGCACATAACTATCTCGTGTTTTTCCCGAAGAGGCTGTGAAATAGAATAAATGCTGCCCCAAAGTTACCCAAGAGGATTAATTGAAGATTGACGCGGATAGCCCCGTCACAAAATTTGTTATGTGAACAATATGCCTATAAATTTATAAATTAAAGAAAAATAATTTTTTTTTATAAATTTGTGACAGGATCTATAAGCGTCCTCATACTAATCCTCTTGGGTATTCTTTGGGTATAGCAAAATTCACCAATCTTCTCCTAAGAAGAAGGCGTTATATGCAAATTACGTTTATTACATATAGTTCTAGTTCGCGAGTTAAACAATTTATTGACTTTGAAAGTGATGAATGATAGGTAATAGAAAGTTAGAAGGTTAGTAACTAAAGGTGACAAGTGATATACAAGGTGAAGATTACCGTAAACGGTTAGAAAGGCCTTGTAAAAGATTAAAGACAGGAAGTTGTTATTGGTAAATTAAATTGATTAGAAGACTGCCTAAGTTCTGGTATTGTCACCTTCACACTACGCTTGTTGTTTAAAGTATTTGAAAGGTTAAGCGACCATTAGTTACATATCTACCGTGTAAAGTAATATTGAGATAGAAGAACTATTATTATATAAAGCAGTTTATTAAATGTATTCTCCCAAAACGCGACTCTCGTTTCCTCTCTCTGTTGATTGACTGGAACATCATATTTATAGTGTTGCATTGAATTATGTTTGAGTCGATTAAAATTCTAAATAAAATAATTGGAAAGTATCATGTCGAATAATCCTTCACTTCGTTTCACATCTCTAGTTGGGTCACAAGGTAGACGGGAAGGGGGGTTATTATAAATTCCCATTAAAATTTAAACTTATTGTCCCTAAGCAATACTAAAAAAAAGTTTGTAGTACCCATAGAAACTTTCTCAAGCTTCTTGTCTAATGAGTGATCAATTATCTTCAACAACAACAATAATTTTACTTCTAAATTCGAAGCAAAACTTCACCACAAAACAAATTATGTAAGATAGTAACAATTATAATTCGATTTTGTTGAGTTATGTAAACCATATGTATCAAAATTAAACCATGCGTATACCAATAAATTGTCGTACCTGAGATTTTTCAAATTAAAGTAATAAATAATGTTTAAGCTTCTGTAAAGATTTATTTCTTTATGTTAGAGCCATTTTTTATTCAATACGATACGATGTATTACATAAAATACGAAATCCTTCGCTGCAAGGGGCTAGATTTACGTCTGTCGTTGGCCATTGCTTTGAGCACCATACAGGTGACAGTACAATTCGGCTCGGCTCTACCCCAATTCTGAGGGAGAACACCATAGGAGTAGCCAGGGGCTTCTCCTTCCACCAACCTCACGAGAGGATTTGCGATTCAATGGCTATTTAGAGTACCCTTATGCCCCAAAGGCACTAACACTTTACAAACATACATGCCTCTTCCGGGATTCAAACCTAAGCCCAACGGCACAACAGTCAGCAAATATATAGTGAAACGTAATGTTATATTTATCTTCATAAAAAAAGTTTTCCGTAATGATGTAATAAACTTATTTATTTATCTCAAACACGAGAACAATAATAAAGAGGCAGTAAGTCTTGTACACTGTTATAGTCGCCAGTTATGAACAACTGTGTGTGGCTTTGTCAAGATGCAGAAGCAAAGACGGAATAAAAATTCAGTGAAATTTAGAGAAAAGGGGCTTAGGGGAGCATTGTTTTAGATGATGCACTAAATTGAAGTGGGATTAAAATGTGGAGATGGGCTTGAAGTTTATTTTTTCCTGCTTAGAATATATCGAAAAAAAGTAGATCTACATAATACATGTATAAATCACAGTTTTACATTTTGAGCAATGGGTATTAATAATTGTATAATTTGTACTATGAGGGTTGATCCACTGCTAAGTGGACAGGGGGTACGTTCCTCCTTAGTTTGTTATAATTTTTAATAAATTGTTACGTGGTTAGAAAAATCTTCTTAATTAGCGAGCACATTCTTTCAAAGTAAACCAAAATTTAATCTGGAATTCTCTTGTAAATTCTGTAGATTTACATTGAACAGGAAAACATTAACACACAATTATAAATCCTATATGGCACAAATTCAAAGCTTACACAAATACGAAATACGGCAATTTTAATCCGTAGTCACGATATCGCATGAGATAAATGATATGCCCAGTCGCTTCCAAATTCTGACACATAAAGTTTGCTTTTCTGTATCATCTTTATATAAGCTGGGAAACCATTTTAGTAGTTTCTACAGTTATTTCTTCAAATAATCATCCCAGACTCCTCTAGAGTTGTCTAAGGGCATTCATTTTTGTAGCAAAATTTTGCAACATGTTGACCAAATTTGTAGCCAACTTATCACCAAGATAACCTCTCTTTATTCAGTATGTTGAAGGAGCATTCTGTGCTTGCATTCCATCCTTACGATGACATTACTTTTTTAACAGACATATAAGAACATGTATTTGCATCAACCTTTCTGTACGACGAGGTCTTCGTTGGCACAAGAATTCGAACACATGAAAGGGCACAAATAAACTGCCTACGAGTTCATGACCACTTAAAAGTAGTGGGATCCACTGACTTTATCTGTATGTTATCTGAGATGAGTAGTATATATGTGTATATGTTTTTGTGCGGTAGATAGGGACCGCATAAAAATAAACGCACAAAAAAAGTTCTAAAATTTCATAAATTCTTACATACCGGGTGGGCAAAATGTCCGTAAAAACTTTAAAAATTTATAAAACCCGTAAAATTAAACAAAATAAAAAATGGTGTGCAGGTTTAGCATCGAAAAGTCATGGGATTTTTTTAAGATAAGAAAAAGAAAAAAAATTCAAAAAACACCCGATAGGTAGCGTTTTGTACATAAGTGAAAGAAAAGACTCGCAAATAACAGAAGTAACGTTACCAAATCATTTATTACAGCAGCATGTGCTCCACATATTCACCACCACAAGGGATGACCCAAGCGTGTCACAAATCCAGCGACGGCAGAGTGCAGACAGCTGTATACATGACAGCTCTAGGTGGATTGCATCTTTCAATTCCGACAGATTGGATGGACGGGATTAATACGCCCGGGAATTTTGATATCTCCACAGCCAAAAGTCTACTGGAGGCCATGTAAACTTGCAACGTTTACTAATGATTCTTAAACTTGTTCGTCTGAAATTTACACGATCCTCGAACTTTCCAGTTTCCTCAAATCGCTAAACAAGCTTTATGAGGCGTACCACTGTAGAAGGCCCTTCTCCAGTCTTCACATTTTTCTGAAGTCAGAATTTATGCAGTGCAACACAGTCGCTGATTCCTTATTCGTGAAAAACAGCTTCACCAACAAAGCTTTGTCTTTCTCGCTCAGCATCCTTGTTCACTTAGTTGCCATGCAACGGAAAATTAGATCTGGATCAAGAACATTAGTATCTGTAATCGCCTATTTCATTTGGATATTTCCAATTCAGTCGTTTGTATGAGCGCCATCTGTCGGCAGGTTTTTTTCCTTATCTTAAAAAAAATCCCGTGAGACTAATCGATGCTAAACCTGGAAACCATGTTTTCTTTTGTTTAATTTTCCAGTTTCTATAAACTTTTAAGGAATATACGGACTTTTTGCCCACCCGGTATAACAAACAACTTCGTCAAAATAATACAGAATTTTTTTTATATGCGGTGGAGACGGACCGCATAAAAAAAGTCGCAATTAGAAAACACGCTAGTTATTGACGAAATTTATAAGAAAGACTGTGACGGTTCTATCTGAGTTCCTTCTGCTAATTGTCCTTTTGGGGAATTTCTCTGATCTTTAAAAATTATTTTATTATAAACTCCGCTTCGAAGAAGAAAACATGATTATGAAAATGAAGACTACTATATATAGTCTAGGTTTTCGGGTTAGAGAGAGATAGGAGAGAGAGATAGGCTAGACTGCTATCGGAGCAGAAATTAATCAAATTGAATGTGAAACGCAGATATTTGATAATTGAATTACTTAAGGTGACAAATTGTCGCTGAGAGTAAATCCAGATTAAATAGATAAGTAGTCAAAGTAATCGCCTTGAGTAAGTGTGGTTAGTATAACAGTTTTCTCATTTTTCACTTACCTCGTTTATTGTCAGCATAGTGATTAATTGGAGCATCTCTTAGATTGGATCGATTGAATTTGTGCGGTGATTAATATTGTGAATAAATTAAATTACTTTGTAGAATTATTACTTGTGTTCCTTCCAATCCTCCTACACCTTTAGATTCGCAGGTGAGAATATTACAGTACTTCCATAACAAAATAAATAATTAAATTATACTTGGAAATATTTTAAAAACACTCAGTTTCTCATTGTATACATGGGAAAGTTTTCAAGGGCACATACATAATTAACTGCTACTCATCGTAATCCAAGGCGCTCATCTTCATGTGATGAATAAGTTCAAACTTGATTTCGTCATTTGAAAGTACAATTTCATTTGATTTATTTTTTGCCACCATAAAGTAAGAGGTAAGTTTTTGCGAAAAAGGTTGGTTGGTCAGTTGCTTGTAAATGTCACAACAATCAGATATGCATAATCGAAGCTCTGTTTGTGAGATTGCATACTCCTTTCGGAATTAGTACCTATTTTAAGAAAATACTTTTCTAACTGGTTGGAAAGCTGTATCTCTGCATTTATTTTATCCGATCTCAAAAGATCCGATTCTTCTCGTCCGTGTTCATAATTTATCAAATTATAAATAATGTCACTGTCATTGAAAGTTTTGTCTTCAATCAAGCTGTTGACACAATGAGAGAAAACAACTGAACGTGCATTGTCGGGAGACTGTTTATAACAAATGAACGCAGCGTCTATAAGTGTATATATGAATATTGCAGTGACGTAAAGTACAGCCCCGCAATTCCAGCCTCGTGGAGGGACCCAGGACTCTGGGGGGCCCAAAGCCTGACTAACGCCAATTACGTATTTACCCAATTAATAAAATATTAAAGGCAAAATCTGATTTTGCAGGGAGAAGGGGGCTAACATTTTCCGATCGCCACTGGTACATAGAAAACCTTACAGTGGAGCCAAAGCCGTTAAAATTCATATACCGCATTAAAAAAAAGGTCACACAGAAGAAATCGCACAAAACAAATCACACAAAAATAAAATCGCATAACAAAGGACCGCAAAAAAACAGATTTTACTGTATAAGAGATTCGATAAGAATTTCCAATATAAGAATCATTTTAAGGAATAAAAGAGACTAAGACTCGAAGTCATTAGTAGTCTAATGTGCAAATAAAGAGAAAGAGCGGTTTCACACAAATGTTTCGTCGTTATTTGATATGGTTTAAAAGTATGAAGATTGTTGCCAATAACTGTAATGTAATTCTAGAGCAACATTAGTTAAACCAGCCATTTAAAATTTAAAATCTTTTAATTCTTAAATACTTCACACAATTTTATAAGATTTATAAAAAAATAAATCCCACTCTTGCTTTTAATGCTTAATCTGGTACTGTTGAATTTCTTTTAAATTTTTGTGTGGATGTGTAAGTTTTTAATTACAAGTAGAAAAATAAATTATGATATTCGATGGAGTATCTTCATTTTAAATCTTGATGAAGTAATAATTAAAATCAACCTTTTAAAAATGTAACGTCATTAAAATTAGTAATTTAACTATATCCTTAAGAGCCTTTAAATATCTTAATTCGCGATATGTATTTTTTTTAAGTTGAGAAAATAAAATCATCGGGAAGTAATATCTGTTTAGGAACTCAAAGAAAGCATGAATCATGTGTATCTTAAATTTCCCACAAGAAATTAGCTTTTATTCTTAGTTTAAATACCAGCTCTTAAAATAACAAGAAGCTGCTATTTTGTTTAAAATGAATTTAAATTAATGAAAATGTAGCTATTCTCGACACCTCACACGTACCAATATTTGAATCAACTTTGAACTTTAGTTCTCTAGGGCCACAACTACTCAACTGAATGTTTCCGAAAATTATTAATCTTGAAATGTATACTGGAAGACAAAGCTGTCGCAGATGCTAAAACGAATAACTTGAATAATTTACGGTAAGGTTCTTTTATTAATAACAACATTAAATGCTTAAAATATTTTTGATACAATTTTATAAAGGCAGGGTAATTCATTTATTTACTGTTTTTGAGGAAATATTAAATGAAAAAGTGGAGAAAAAAATGATTAACAAGATTATTTAATTAATCTGAATTTATTGTTGTTTTAGGTGTATTTTTTAAAGCCTAAAAATAATAAAAAATTTTGTTCAAGTCTTTAATTAAATGTTTTTGAAAAAATTTAGTAATTATTCATATCAAATAAATCATGATATTCATTAAGGATACCTTTTAATAAAAAGAGCTTTTAAAGATGCAAAATTACAGATATCATGAAAAAAGTGGTTATTAAAATACATTTTTTACTGTAATCAAAGCAAAAGACTTTTATTGTGTCGGCTGGGTGACGTGGTTGGTTTGTCGCTGGCCTTCTGCTCCTAAGATTGTGGGTTCGGCTCCGAGCCAAGTCGGCGGGTTTTCAAGAGGCAGAAAATTGATAATGGACATGTCGTATGATCATACGGTATGATTAAAACCTCTTGAGTGTCTGTTTGGCTTGGGTGTTCTCGGCAAAATTTTTAAAAAATCCTAAGTACGGTTTCGCATTACCAAAGCTGAGATGCCTCCTTCTGGGGATGAAACTGGGCGTCAAAATTGCTTGCGGTAATTGGTATCGCCTTTATGGTTCCGCACTAAAAGTGATTCCAGCTCCTGGGGAATGTACTATGCCTGCAAATGGTTAAATATACCTATGCGCAGCCCCATTAGAGAAATTGAAATTAAGTTTTTATTGTTGTTACGCGAATGGTCACCTGTATGATGGTGTTCGGTTGAAGCCCAAGAAAACCATCGCGGCAAAGGACTAGATCACCGGTTCCCAACCTTCTTTCAACTGGCACCCCCTTTTCTAGTGAATATTTTTATACCATTCTCTCCCACTCTAGATAAATAAGAATGCGCATAATGCATGGGGAAAACAAGAGTTAAATTTTTTTTAAATATTCGATTACTAATAGAAAAAATATTTTTTTAATTTAATTTTTTTTTCTAAAGCTCCAATTTTTTTACTTGCGAATCTGAAATAGCTATTGCCAGAAATATATTTACATTATTAAATATTTTAGTCAAAGATAGGATATTTTTGGAATTGAAACACTACTGTGAATTTCTTCTTCACTTAAAAGAGTGGAGTAAATGTTTTAGCTTGCCTGTTATAAAGACTGGCAGGAGTTTCGATGATACGAAGTAATTCGTAATAAACTACTGCTTTCAAAATAAATATACATTGACAGTTTCAGCCTTTAAAGAATCACACGTTAATTCCTGGTTAGCATATTTAATTATATTTCTTGGATAAAATACGTAATGAAATGCAGTGGATGAAACATTTTTTTCTACTGCTCATAAAGACAACATGTCACTGCAGAAATTAAAATGCATCTCATTCAATTTAATGTAGGTCTGAATAATGTAATCTTTTTAAGTCTTTCATCCTCTTCCCGAACTACCAAAATATGTGAATTTTCGTACATGTGATATAGAAATGATTTAAATACATACAATCAACATAAGGTAAGCGATATATTAAAGTTTACTTTTGTTAGTACATAAACAGCGTGATTTTTTAAGACTATATTTGGTTAATCTCCCCAAGCCCCTCCGTGCCATCTCAACGCCCCCTAATTTTCTTTGGGTCTTTGACTGCCCCCATGAAAGCCTCAAACGCCCACAAGGGTTATCTCCCATGTTGAGAAGAACCTATGGGCTAGATGTACGCTTGTCGTTATCCTTAGCTTTGAGCACCATTCAGGTGACAGTACCTTTTGGCTTGGTTTCACCCCCATTTTGAGGGAGAACACCCTAGTGGTGTTTAGGGCCCTCCCACCAACCTCACGAGAAGACTAGTGGTTGGACGGCTATGTAGAATACCCCCTGCCACAAAAACACTATACATTTACAAACATCCATTCCTTATACGGGATTCAAATCCAGGCCCTACGGCACAGCTCTCAGCGTCGCTAACCACTATATCGAATGGGCAACAAAAGATGAAGAGTTTTATTCTAAAAATCCTTGGGTTCTGAAAGTAAGTTTCATCGCCTTTTTTTCGAATTGAAGATGGTGCAGCAGATGAAAAAAACAATCACCATAAAACAAATGGGCATTGCTGGTTCAATGACAAAGGAACGTCAACCTAGAAGGAGGGAGTAGCAGCAGACCTGCATGACCGAGGTTATTCAAGTAGAAATCCCATCGGCAGGCAGACGTGTGCTGAGAACGTGGCAGCCAATGGAAGTGCGTTTTATTATCTGGAATGAATAAGACGTGAGATTTGGGTGTCCATCGTACCTGAACGCCTGCTGACCGTAAATGGTGAAGAGAAAATACTATGTACTTTTATGTATTTTTTTTCTTAACACAAACGAAAATCGCCTAACAATGGAGAAGGAAAATATAGAAGCGAAGCCGATATTTAATGAAATGTTTGAGAAAGTTTCTGTATTACTGGGCAGTCCTGCAGTATCATCAGGAGAATTAGTTGCGGTGTATGATAATGATGGTGCGTGTAAGCAGCCCCAATTAGAGCATACAAAGAACATTTGGGAATTTATTCAAAGATCAAAAAATATCTTTTATGCAGATTCTGACGACGAACATGAAATGAATGATGGAGCTCATGTTCCCATGTCATCTGAAATGGGGAACATCGCAAAAAATATGCGCAGTTATTTAGACGCACATTCCAAAAGTGAAATGAATAACAAAATGGACTACCTCAAACAATTCGATGCTATAAAAGATATTGAAAAGAAGAATATTAGATATATTATCAAAAACTTAATAAATGTTTTGTTTTTCTAAAGAAACTTAAAAATGTTGTATAAAATCTCATTGATTTCTTGTGAATGTTTTTGTTTCATTGATTTTTATTAAATACATGCATATATATACTTATGTAGAAAAATGTACTCTAATAAATTTTTTTTTATTTCTAATGGGCTACGGATTGAAATTTTATCATTGCAGACCAAAAACATTCCCGAAAGCTGACATATCTTTTTAGTGCGGCACCCTGTAGGCGGATACAAATCGTCGCAGGTAATTTTGACACCCAGTTTCCTCCCTAGACGGAGGCACCTGAGCTCTGACGATGCAAACCTGTACTAGTATTTAATTTTGCCGAGAGCACCCAAGCCAAACAGACATCTTAGGGACCTTTTACATGCCGTCTAATCACACAATATGTCCGCTGTCGATTTTCTGTATCATGAAAATCCACCGACTTGGACCGGAGTCGAACCATATATTGTTATAAGCTTCAATAGAAATTCTTTTAAAACGAAAAGTACTTCAGTCCTCTCAATTTCGTATTAAACGATTGTCACTGTATATTGCAATCTGCTTAGAATGCCTCAAGCCTCCCCGTATCTTGAAAAAACATTGTTCTGAGAGACAGCTAAGGAAACGGGGAGATGCGCAGCCTTCATCGCCACACCATTGCAACAAAGTCTATGAAAGAGTGTGTATATAGACAGTCATGTATCGTAGTTAGACGAAAGGCAGCTACACCATTGCTTCTGTTGTAGTCTGAGAGATCATAGATGTCACTTACCCAGAGTTTATCTTTTGTTCTTTCTTCAAGATGAGATAGTTGCTTGGCATCAAGTCGTAAGTTCGAACCTGATTTTAGAAAAATCACCCTGAGTAGTAACAAAGACTATTGTACATCTAGGCTTACCCGGATCTAAACAATTTCAAATAGATCGATTCGGATTGGACCAAGCGCTCGATTTACATATGTGCTACTAGCAAGGATGAGATAATTCTAGTTGCAACTTTAATGTTGGCTCTATACCATGAAAGAGCTTTGAGACCCCATCCTTTAAATACCCAGATGCATTTATATTGCACAGGGGGTCTCTAATATAGTATATATCATGGGTACTCAACCTTTTTTTCTGCCGGGCCGCATACATATGATGGCTATTTCACGCGGGGCGCCACATGAAGATTTATAAAGGGGGGGGGGATGCTTTAAAACCAAGGTAACATAGAAAAATTTTAATGAAAAAATTGATCAAAATATTAAAACATTTTTTTTTTCTTTTTTCATCACTCTTTCACAATTTTTTGCATCAGTAAACGGTTTCATATGATTACCAATGATATAAAAAATTTCATTCGGTACCTTTGTTATCGCTGTGACATTACCATTGACAAAACACTTTTTTGCTGTTGAAAAGATTATTCAAGAAAGAGGATATATATATCATCTCTTCAAAGAGAAATCTTCGAGGAAAAATGTCACTGAGAACGATTTCTGTTTATTGGTATTTTTTAAATTCACTTCCGAGACAAATCAAACAGTTATTGATTCATGATTGTTTTTTACTACAAGATAGTCAACTTCCCAGTCGTCTTCAAATAATTACTTTTCTTCGAAAACTTTTAGCTTGCAAGATATGAAATATAGTTAAAAATTAGTTCCACTCATAACATGGTCGGTACTTCACTGTTGTCTATCACGCACACACATCACTGATCAGAACAAAAATATCAATTCGCACACATACGACATCGACAGCAAAAAAGCAAAATTGATATACAGTAGAAGTCCATTAGTCCGGCATCCAACAGTCCGGAATGCCCGATAGTCCGGCATCGCTCCGGAAAATTGTAAAAATTTTGGTTTTCTCCAAAAGTGTGTCTTTAAAGCAAATAAAAACGCTCGAGAGCTATTCGGAAGTTTTCGGGGTAGTTTGGGATCATCCGGACCCTGCATCTGACCTAACTCTACAGACTGATGAGGAAGAAAACCATCAAGACGCTCTGACCAAAGTTTTGGATGTCGTTAGAAGTGCTGACAATCCCTTGAAAAACCTGCCTGAAGATGAGGTAGAGGAGTGGCTTCTAATCGACGAGAATGAGCCTGTTGAACAAGAACTAACCGATGAGGACATTATCAACATTGTAGTAAAACCCTCAGAATCTACTCAAAATCTTGAAGAAAGTGACTCAGATGCCGAAACGAAAAAAAAGGAAAAAATCAGCTGGGCAGAAGCTGCAGAATCACTAAATAAGTTTATCTCTTTTGCTGAGGCTAGTACTAGCTACAGTGCTTCAGAAATTATTAATTTCCATATCATTAAAAATAAATTTTATACTAAACGCCAAAAGTCAAGAAAACAAAAAGACATTCGTGACTTTTTTAAATCTAAGTGAAATATGTTTTACAGTACGTGTACATACATTATATGAAATGTAAAATAAACTTTGTAGTATGTATTTGCATACTGTATTTGTAGTTTAATTATTAACCTAATTGTTCTTATAATTACCGCCCGATAGACCGGAATTTTCGGTAGTCCGGCATCGAGCCGGTCCCGAACGTGTCGGATTATCGGACTTCTACTGTAGTTGATTTTTTAACGAAGAATTTCCAACCAAATTTTCGTAAAAAAAGGAATTTCTCTGAGCAATGCGCCATAACCGGGCCATTTAAAAAGGACCGGTGGGCTGCAGGTTGAGTATCGCTGGTATATATAAAACATGAAAATATGGCTCGATTTGAAATTGCTGTTCTCGACCTACATTGCTCTTCGTATATAATGAAAAAAAGTCACAGCACAAAAAAAGAAGGATATAACATTTAAACCCTCTGGTTCACAATTACAAAAACAGTGATGCAAAGGATCATTCAAACTAACTCACTATAGATAATGTGAAATATTTTTCCACAATAATAAACATGGCTAATATTCAATGTTTTTAAAGCGTAATAAATATTAGTGGAGTATACATATCCGGCTACGTATTATTGTACTATTTAATGTTTTTGAAAATGAATTGCCTAGAAATTTTTATTAAAAAAAATCTGATACTTAACAAATAAAAGGAGTACAGAAAATTCAGAATAAAAGTTTAAAACATACCACGAATACCACAACTATTTTGTATACAAAAAAATAAAGTTTTGTTCTTTTAAATCTCCATATATTTTCAACGGATACATTTCTCAATATTTCATTGGTCACCGTGAATTTTTCTTAACAAAAAAAAATGCACGCAATATTTGCCAAAACAAATTCAAATTCACTGAGAAGAATATTCAGTCCCCAAAACTAAATCGGGAGACCGAAAGCCAGGGGGGAAAAAATCACAAATCAGATATACCGTAACACATTTCTTTTTCATTTTTTTTTCTTTTTCTTTCGCTCCTGTTACATTGCATTTCTTTACAGTTACATATTTCTTCGTCGTCCAAGCAAGAACCCTTCTTTTTTTTCGAATACAGCTTTGAATATACACTTCTTCACCCACCCCTCTTTCGAGTCTGTCCCAATATCACAGCACAAGAGGTACTGACAGTTTAATTCCAAAAAGAAATTTCGATGGAACTCCATCACTTACTTCAAGAAAATATTTTTTTTTTATCCTCTTCCTTCGCCAGTAGACATTTCTTCGAACCTTTCAGAAAAATACAATATTCAGTGTTGTCCGCATCAAGGAAATATTCTTGTCATGTATGAATAGGGGGAAAGGGATAAAGAATATTCCTATCGCACGAGGAGGAGGGAAAATCTGGTTATTCCAAGAAAAATTTCGGTATGTTACACGCTGAATTATATTTAGTTTATTATTTATGAATGGCGAATTTGTAGTTTCGGTTAAAAAAAACTGCAGAAGCACTTATTAATTGCGATATCTTCTGCTTCACAATTCCTAAATTTTGAAAAATACTGAAATGCTGAACTTAGATTTAAAAATGTTACTATACGTTTCTTATTATAAGCATGTTTATTTGCAAAAAAAGATTCTTATTTATCTACTTATCAGGAAAATTACATTAAAATTCTGTAATGAAATATTGGTAATCCTGGGTATATCAAGTTATGACCTGACTTAGGATAAGCATCCAGGGCCTCGGGATCCAGACCATGATCTGGAAGATTTTTATGGTAAAATATTATTCCCGTACATATTATCCGAAAAACATGCAATTTCAAACTGCATGTCCACTGGCAAAAGCGTTTTTTATTTAATGACCATTGTCTATATCTAGGCCTATGTCTTATATAACCTACTCAACCCCCCCCCCCGAGACAAAAATAAATGCTTGATGTTTTGTAAGAAGTATATAAAGAGTTGTTTTAATCACTCTAATGTAGAAAAGTGCAATATTTTTTTTTAATTTATAGAAGCTAAGGTGGGGGGGGGGTGATACATCAGGAACAATACACTAAAATTAAAAAAAATTTCAGTACTAAGCAAGATTGAAGTGATTAGTTTAATCTTAGTCTTTAATCACACAATGCATTCAGTTCATAAATTCAACATGAAAATTAAGTTTTATTGGCGTTTTAGGTACATATTAGTAGTATTTATAACAATAACATTATTTTTGTGAAATGCCTTGAAACCATTTCTAGTAGTTGTAAAGCATAGAAAAACCTTGCAGTGTCTGTACATTGTACAGTTCTTAAGGCCGAGCAGATCTCATTCCTCAAATTGAACTCAAATCAGAATCATCGTGGTTAATCAGCTCTGAAATTTTATTTGGTGTCAAATATTTCATTAAAAAAATACTTATTAAATAAAAAAATTATCAGAAAAAGGGTAAAAATGAAAATTAAACACCTCAACTAAGGATTTTAACTCCCTAAATACTTCTATCAATCTTCAAATCTCCCTCAAAATATAATTAAAGATTAAAGCAAAATTGACTTAAAAAGAATGTCCATAAGTGATTGGGTTCCATTGTATCACAAATGATACAAACAAATTTCACAAGTCATAATGCTTTAATATTTCAATAAAAATTTCTTTTTTTGCTGTTAACTAGTAAATGTACATATACAAAGAAAAACCACATTTAAAAATAGTTTAATATGTGTGTATATGTGTAAATAAGAAAAAAAATACTTCGATGACGTACACACATCTTGTTTTCATTCAGAGACGCTACTAGAAATCGCTATCATGGACAGGTATATGTTGACTAAAAGAGGGAATTATATGAGGTATTCACTTTGTATTTCATGAGATGCAACCGGTTCCAATTTTTTTCTCGCTGTTTAGCCTTCACAAAAAATTATGAAACTTTTGCATCACATGTGATACAAGGAAACTGAGGAGGCTAAACAATCATTCAATTCATTTAGTCGAAATGCTGTCATCGGTCGAGCCGGTTTGTGTTTAGGTTTGCATGATTGTGAGTCTTGGACATTTGTTTCAAATTACCGTTTGTACGAATGTTTGACAATATGTATGTTATATATTGTCTATTTTGTAAGATCACAGGTAGAGCCTGCTTTTGCATAGGGACTCAAGGCCTCAAAATGTCTTAAGACGTCCCTGTAAGCATCACTCTGCTTAAAAGAAAGAAGCATTTATTTATGAACCAAATTAAAGTAACACGTTATGTGTTTTATCATTATAAATATCTCATGTCTGTATTTTTTCCTAGTGTACGTGGTCACGGTAGTTGAATGGTCATGGTCATAAACTCGTAGATGGCTTTGTCGAATTGTGAGTTCGAGTCTTGATATAACTGATCTGTGCTGTGTAAAAAGACTGATGCATGTTAAGTGGGTCGGGAACTCAGTTTTGACGTTCGTGTGGAAGTTGGGAGAATGAGATGCCTGCTCAAGATTCTCCCCGTCCGTTAACCGAGGTTCAAAGTAACTTGGGGTACAGCATCACCAATATCCCTCAAGTAGCTTCAAAGGGATCAACCAGAAATCAAATCCACGCACAGTTAAAAAATCTATCCTATTTAACTGACCTAATCAAGTCTTGTTTAAGGGGTCACGATACACGAGTGATTTAGTCTCAAGCCTCGTAACCGGCGTTGTTCTGTCTAATTGTGGGTTCGAGTATTAGTGTCACTGAAGATAGTCTGCCAGCGCTGATACATGGTAAAATTTGTCAGCACTCGATGTCCTCTAGTGGCATGGTGTACTGTGGTCGAGGCTTAAATGTACAATACCCATCTCCTTTGTTTATCCTTAAAGTGCAACATTAATAAGAAGCCAAAGTGAATCTGAATATAGCTTATGTATTTTATCTTACGCTCCCCTTTCTAAAGTTCTGCATGTCAGCTCTTGCCTGGTCTTTTCCCACTAAGGCTTCCCTATCACCCTCTCTCACAAAAAGACTTGTAGATTAGCAGGGAGTGGAAGTTTGGGGAATAGGTTGTTACAAAGGTATGGTTCTCATTACTGAATTTGTATCTGTAGATTGTTTCAATATTTTTTTCAGTTGTTTTTAAAACCATCACAACAGGACTTCTTCACATTAGAACTTCGTAACACGCAGCAGAGATTTACGACTATTGAAAATAATTTTCAATATTTGCTTGAGATGTACTTGCTATAAAGAATTTGTGAACAGGTTTAATATTTAAAGCAGAATAGATAGTTATTTCGTATTCAAATTTTCAGCAACCTAATAGAATGTTACAATAAGTTTATTGTAATTTCATATGAACTAGTTCTACATTCCCCCATATTTGTGTAAGGATTTGCAATGTCTTTTGTAAAAATAAACTGCTGGCCACCGTAAATGCAACACCAAGAAAGACAAGAGATAGCACAACAAAATTTGTTTTGTAGATAACATGTTGACCAAGTATCAAATGATTAAGTTTATAGACTTCTGTGAAGTGTGCTTCCTGCCAGAATCAGTAGCCAGAGTAGCCGCCACGGCATTGATTTAAAGATACTTTAGATGTGTTCTTGGGGTACAGCAGACCAAGCAGCTTCCACACGTTCCCAAAGTTCATCTGGTGGGGCAGCTGGGGATGTAATCTGGGTCAATCGTTGAGCAACCATGGACCACATGTTTTCTTTCAGCGAAAGATCCGGAGAGCGAGCCGACCAGAGAAGCAATTCAATCTGGTGATTGACGAAGAACCTTTGAACAATGCATGCCACGTGTGGTCGTGCATTATCCTGTTGAAATATGGCTGTGGCCAAGCCCTGCAGGTAAGAAAGGACAACTGGCTCCAACACCTCGGAGATGTAGTGCTGGCTGTTTTAAGTACCGGCAATGTGTACTAGAGGAGTGATATCCAAGACCGCCCCATACCATAATACGTGGTGCAGGACCAGTGCGGCGGTGCATAACGCAGCTGTTCAGCATCTTCTCACCACGGTGTCTCCAGACTCGAATCGGACCATCGTGGTGTTGCAGACAGATGCGTGACTCGTCAGTAAAGACAACTTCATTCCATTCTGCCGCCCACATCCTTCTTTCATCGCACCATTGGCGGCGGAGACGTCTGTGGTTTTGCGTCAAGGGTACACCAAGCAATGGACGTCTTGCGTACAGACCACTCTGCTGTAAACGGCGTCGAATGGTACGCGCAGTCACTGAATGATGCTTTACAGACTCAATGTGCTATGCTATGGTTCGTGATGTGACTGAGTGATCCGTCACTGCCATGCGCACAATTTGCCTGTCCTCACATGAAGTGGTGCACTGAGGTGGATGCGATCGACCACGTCGGTCCGTCGTACCCTCCTGCAACCAACGTTCACATATCCGCATTACAGTTGTTTGGTTTCGTCCAACACGACTACCGATTTCCCTGAAAGATAATCCACAATCTCGGTAGGCCACTATCCTTCCTCTTTCGAACTCGGGTACTTGATCAAAAGCTGATCGCTGTTTTCTACCAGACATAACTGATCGTTTTTTGAAAAAACCACAAGAAAAACACAATTGCCAAACTTGAAATCGTCGAAATCTCCAAGCCTTAAATAGCGCTTTGAGGTGGCGCCACAGGCGTGCGTGATGTGTGTCTGCACTGAAATTCTAATCATTTGCATATCTCACCTCCGCCAATGCATGTTGTAAGTTTCACGTTTCTTGCGTGCTTCCTTCAGGGTGTTGCATTTACGGTGGCCAGCAGTGTATAAGTGATATAAATTCACTTCGAAAATTCTTGATTTCGAATGCACAAGTAACATAATAAGGTAAGGTGAGTGAGTGAGTGAATGAGTGCTTATTTATGCCACACTGCAAAACAACACAAGGCTATTTGGCAACAGGTCTCGAAATTTTTAACCTCAGTTAACCTTTTCCTGTGAACCTTTGGAAGAGAGGTTACTTCCCATCTACATGATCTTACAAAATACACCCGTGGGAAGCGGAAACCCCATTGTAAGATATTGGCTTTGCTGTTATAACGATGAGAAGACTGATTCCCGCTTCATTTTTTTTGTGCTGCTGCACATAATCTAGTGATTATGATATCTGTAAATTGGACCGTAAAAAAGATGGTACTGAAGAAGTATATTGTCCTAAAACTGTCGCTGTATATTACAATGTCATGGAAGAGGTTGATCGCTTCGATCAAAGAAAAGAAAGATACCAAGTAAGAAAGATTTGTAAAATAATGCCATCTTATCTTTTATTTTCTTATTGACCTTGCAATCATAAATAGTTTCATATTGTGGCAAGTGAACAAAAGAAACAAAAATTTAGACCAGCTAACATTCCGTATAGAATTAGCTGGTCAGCTAATACATGGATAGTTCTCAAGAAAGGAAAGGACGTCTTGCTAACTTCCAAGCAAAAAAGTGTGTAGCTCTGGATGATGTGCGCTTAGCCAGTGTGGGAAATCATACGCCAAAGATGGTTTCCAACTATAGACGATGTTGGAAATGTAGCATAAAGGGACAAGAAAAGAGGACGTGCTACATATGTGCAGAATGTGATGTCCCCTTCTGCATTGTGACATTCTTCTCCTCGTTTCATGACAAATAATCACCATTAAATTTAATTTCATTTATGCTGCTAAATGATTCTTGGGAAGTATTATTCCCACTGTTAACATTTAAATGTAAATATAAAATTCGGCAGATTAAATTGCATTTCTTTAAATTCTATTGTTTTATTGTTGATAAAATAAAAAAAAATGCGAAAAATTCAAAATAGAAATAAATAGCCCCTGAAAGGATTAAATTACGAAATAGATACCTGAGCGGCACCCCTTCTCCAAACTATCCAATTATGTCAATGGGTGGACTTACAACCTCAACAATTCTCATGGGAATCAGTCTCTCTACACCAGAGGTTGGCAACCTATGGCACGCGTGCCACATGTGGCAAGTGGTACAATTCTCAGTGGCACTCTGCACTACTCTCCAAATTTGTCAATTTTTGAAGGGATGGAGGTTGATAAATTTTCAATAGACATTTACGGAATCACGACAAAATCTGAAAAATTACAGATAAATTTTATAGCTATTTTGTAAATTATTGAATGTTGCTGGAGAGATTTGGTTGTTTGAAGAGAGAAAATTGCATTTACACACATGTCTAATTAATAAATCTTTCTTCATGTATGAAAAATATTTCGAGTCCACAAAGAAATTGTTTAACAGCTGAAGGCTCAGAATCACGTCGAATTGAAAATTACAAATTATACCTTTGATTCTTAGATATGAAAGTAGAGCGGTGTAAGCAACGGGTTTTCATTAAAATTTTTATTTATCTTTTTATTTAACAATAATGTGGGAAATACTTATATTTTCTATTTCTTATTTTCATAAATGTGTTAAAAATGCATAACGTATGTAGAATTTCAATTTTTTTGAATAAATGGTTATATTGTATGCTGTTTATTTTTATGTTAAGAAATATCTTCAAATGAATCAAATTTAATACATAATAAAGCTGAAAATCTATATTATTAACACATATTCTCTAACTCTGTAACCATTATTGAGGGAATTGAATTTTCAAAAATGTCTTACTGTGTTGTACGCTGAATCATACTGGTAGATTGGCATGGCACAGCTAAAATGTTGCCAAACCCTGCTCTACACGATGAGTCTTCAGATTCATTTAAGCTCGAATTCATGGCTATAAGCTCTTGATCCTGATCACCTGTCTAATGCTACCGTGCAATAAGAAAGGGAAACCCCGAAGTTAGATACTGGGGTAGGAATAAAGGAAGAGTGATAGATCACAGATCAGACGTAATCCTCACATTTGACCATGGTTCCAAATTTCACCATCGATAGCCTTCGTGTAGCTTCCAAAAGCTCAGTTAATAAACAATCAATAATTAAATGAATCAGCAAGATAAAAAATATATCCTCTTTATATCCAAGTGATTTGCTCAGATGGAATCCCTACCCATAGGTAAAGTTATAAGAGAAATGTATATGTAACTGAAATAGCATATATTTTAAAAAAATCAATCATATACAACTTTAATCAAAAGTTAGTTTTTACTTTTTTTAGCTAAAATTGAAATGTTTAATATTTTATCCACATATCTTCAGTGATGCAGAGTGTATAATCAACTGTGTCAAAAGCATTACTTTAATCATGTTCCAAAAATCATCAATAGTCGAGATTAAACTTCAATCATTTTTTCTTCCTTTTCTTTCCATTTTTCCTCGAACAACAAGTAAATAATAAATTCCTTCTCTTGTATAAAAAAAAAAAATCTTTTTAGGTATTAATTAATTCCTCCCAGCTTCCAACATTAAAAATTTATAAATTGTGTAGTAAGTACGTAAGCTTTTATCTTCCGAGGCTTAGTACAACATAATGGATTAACCTTACATTAAAAAAAAGCTGTCTTCTTTCTCGAGAGAAAAAAAATGTTCCAGGAAGATGACAAAACCTAAAACTTCCACACACACACATAGGGAAAAAAAGAGGGAAAAAAGAAAAATTCTCCTCTTCTTTCCCAAAAGATTCCATCCTCCCTTTGCGAATTTCAAAGCCCAGAACAACCCTTTAGTCCGTTGACAACGAGTTCTAGGGATCGAACGGTAAATCAATAAATGCAGGCCTCCCTTCTCCAGTTGAAAGTAAAGCTGGCCCCGAATGGAAAAATAAATAAAGGATAGGACCTTGGCTTTTAGTTATCCATATTTCGAAGTAAAATAGAAACTGTCTCCGAATATGAATTGAAAAACTTTTTTGCCGATATTTCATGCAAGGTACTTTCAAAGTCGCGTCCATGTGTATATGGGAGAGAGAATGTTTTGAATATAATATGTCTCCCTGGTATTATTCAATGTGTAAAGGAATATAGGAAAACTAAATTTTTTGAATCAGGGGGGTAAGAAAAAGTCGAATAATTCATTTTTCACGTGATACTGTCCCAATATTACCATATACCGTGGTGGGTGATAGTAAAATATACGGTGTGTAGGGAGGTCTCTCTGTATTAGAATATAATTCAAAGAATTTAAAGTAGAATATTTTGACGTAAGAGAAGATATTATTGTATCCCAAATTTTCTTAAGAAGCTTGTGTTCTGGGAAATAAGGAAAAAAATTACATTTAAGTAAATATTTGCTTAAAGAAAGTGCGTCTTGTTTAATGGAATTCAGTTATACATACCAGGCTTTGGAGTAAAAATAATACAGAAATTCTTTTAAAAATTCTGGACTTAGATAGAAAAGCTCAAAACAGTTCTTCCATCTAAATGGCATATTTAATCTTTTTTTTACCATAAGATATTATTTGACGCGTAAAAGTTTCACATTACAACAAAAGAAGAACAAAATAGTGCACTAAAGAGTCAGAAAACCTTTACGTTTTAGTGCATATGCAAATAGAGGTGGTTATACACAACCAATCAGCGTAATGGGATGGCACCTATGGTACCTACAACGGGTATTTGCCAAAGCTATTAGATCAGTTTCTACTGCTAAAGTGGCAGATTATCATGACTTAAGTAGCTTTGAACGTGGCATTATAGGCACACGTGACGAGAAATATTGATAACAATGAAATTTGGATTTTTGCGTGCGATTATTTCACGAGTGTACCGTGGATATCGGGCATCAGGTAAAACAAAAAACTTTCGTCCTTAGTGAGGTTGGAAAAAGACCTTGAACGACGACCGACGAGAATTCTTAAGGTATCCGACTACTTGCGACAACTTGTTTTTTAAAAAAATGGAGGTATGGAAAAACTTTTGTGATCTTTAGATTTGTTTAGTACTTTTTAAGAAAAATATGCTAAACTTAAGAAACGAAAATAAATGGGAAAAATTTGGTAAAAATTTACAAAAAAATAACATAAACGCGGCCCATTCTGTACCAAAAGTTAATAAACAATTTTCAATTTTTCAATTCTGATGTGTTACTATGTTATTCATTTTTGAAATGACCTTCAGGATAATTTTAATTTTTACAAAAACTAGAGCACTTTATCTGAGTTACTATTTGAAATTGCTTAAAAAACAGTGATCATATTAACGTAAGAGACTATAAATTTTGTAATAAAACAGTGATTGATAAGTCTGAACGCTAAAACACTTCTACTATTATACAGAACGTAACCACAAAATTTCAGTTAATTATTTTCAAAAATTTTTTACCAATCGCTGTAACCGTTTGAGCATTTTAAAAAAAACACATTTCGAGTAAAACGTGTTTTTAAGTATATCTTTCTTTAAGTAATGGCATATGCTTTTAATAAAACACTTGTAGTTATTGTTCTATTGAACTGAAAATAATAAACTTGGTATTTTTATAAATTTAATAAGATTATCTGTAAAATAAAATCATAAAAATCCTGTCGATTTTTGGCAAAATTCACAATTTTAAGGTAGTCGGATTCCTTAAACGGATAGATACCTTATACTTCCTCAAATTGTCTCGGATTCCTATTATGAGTTTCAGCAAGTACGAACTTGCAAATTGTTCAATAGATAACATTGATATGGACTTTTGGAGTCAAAGGCCTTCTCGTGTACCTTTGTTGACTACACGACACAAATCTTTATGCCTTACCTGGACCAGCCAATACCATCATTGAACTGTTGAGGCGAGTCTCATTTAAAACTGTACGAAGCGGGTCGACTAGGACTATTGAAGAAAATCTCATGAATTTATGTACTTAACATGTCAACATGGAATTTGTCAATCTGATGGAGCATCTGAGGTGGTAAGGGGCGTTTTCATTTGGTCTGACATGGAATCTCTGATGCTTCTAAAAAATACTCTGACAAGTAACATGCACGAAATTATCCTTCCAAAACATCTACACTCCCTCATGTCTTCTATACATTCCGAAAGATTTGAACTATTTCCGTAGGATTGGGTGAAACCCCACATTTCAATTGTTGTCACTGATTGTGCTCGGGAACATTTTTCTAACTTTAGAAATCAAACATATTGAAACTATGTTTAACGTTTTTTCGCAATAATGCAGGAAGAGAATCAAACTGAACAAAAATTGTTTCTGGTATTAACTAGAGGAAATTCATGGCTTTATAAGCGTTTTGTTCTATTCTTCATTTTTGGACTACCTTCTTACATTAAATGAATTTTTTATAGAATTTCTGACGTAATTATTTAACTGACATCGAGCAGTAAGAAAAAAAGTTTAATTATCTGTTGTGTTTCATATTTTTATTAAATTTAAGTTCTAGTTTACAGATTTCAATATTTAAAAAATTCCTGCCTAACTCAGGAAAAAAATTTATCAAAATACCTTTTAATTCTTCGAGAGCCCCGATTAATACATATGAAATTACCTGTAATGACATCTTTCAATTGTTTGATTAATGGATTTTCGATGAAGCACTTTGCAGCAAAACAAGGGCTATTAGAAATGGATCTCGTAAATCTCAATCACTGCCAAGTTCAAGGTACAACACAGTTGACACCCCACTTACCAAACCTCTATATTAGGCTAACGTAATAGCTTTGAACCTTCCTCATTCGACATGATTGTGAGCTTTATTCAGGAAAAAAAATTGTCTATGGAGAATATGGATTATTCTTCCGAGAAATCGGTGATCGTGTTGAACGTAACCAAGCAACTGTGAAGTGGATCTGTAAATATTTGTTACAAGGGATGTGTTACAACCCGCATGTGCAGAGGGCGCTAGTAGTCCTCTTTGCTTACGTTCTCAGTATGCATGTAATCAACCCAAGGAGCGGACATACCTACAGTCGCTCAATAAACCATCATTATTTAAAGTATACAGTCCGTGCTTTCTTTGCTTAAGTAAATAAGTTATACATAACTCAAAGTCTACTCATAAACTGTTCAATACATTTAAAAAACTACCACACCTTTTGTGATCATAGTAAAGCTATCGCACCCCACTCTAGACGAAATGAGGGTAGAAAGCAGTGAGATTGTACCAGGCTCGCCGCCCCTTTCACTTGATGACAGGAATATTAGAAAAAGACATGATAGATAGCTTTGCCGCATCTGGAACTATATCACAACAAATACGATCCACGGATAACAATCAGTGTCTGTACGTATCACTCGAAGCCGTTTTCTACTCAGTAGAATGTCGGCAATGCATCCATTGCTGCAATAGCATCTCAGGCATTTGTATGCATTAGTGTATTTAACGAAGAACATGGACAATCGAAGTAAAAGTCATTGTCTTTACACATGAATCCCACTATATTCGAAAGTTTTCATGTGATCCAAATAGAGTTTTAAGGATATATTAGGGAGATAGGTTAGTTAATTTTTGGCTTATACCTGTCAGTGCTATGGTAAGGAGCCTGATGTTCTCCCCCTTACCTTCAGAGCTTGATAGAAGCCGCATTTTAACAGGATAATGTGCGACTATACAGGGTGGTTCAGAAAAAATATACAGTTTCGATGCACTATAAGTCAAGAACAATATAAGATATTGAATGCAGCTTGTAACAAAATTGTATAGAACTATTTTAAGTTTTATTTCAGCTTCATTCAGGACTTATACTTTTGCACAAACAGCCCGTAGCTTTAAATTTTTCAGGCCATTGTGGGATAGATTTTTTAGTTGGATGATCTTTTCCCAATCGTGATTAAAAATCCAGTTGCACAACAGTTGTAGATTCCATTTTTGCTAAATTCAAGGACTCAAAAAGCCTCTTCAAGTGTAGACACCGTCATTTCGACTGATTAGCCACATGACACGCCCACTATTGCTTATGTCACTTCCTTCAGGGGCTAGACACAAACTTTAAAGTACACTTGTGACGGATCCATCCGTGACTATATTAATACCTTGGGGATTCTTCTGGGGGGAAATGTTTTAATTCAACCAACTTTCCCCGACCAAAAAAGCGTGATTATGTAAATGAAGTATATTATATAAATTCTGTTTTCACGAGTTTGAGAGTTGGCAAGTGAGAGTTAGCAAAGAGTAGCAAGTGAGTTGGCGAGTTAGTTGTTAGTTGAAGATTGAAGGATCGTGGAATTATTAAGAGATTTTGGAGTTAGTTCACGAAAAGGATTACGGAGAGTGGATCCAATGACATTGATTTAAGCCAGATAAAGATCTCCTGCAAGATTTCAGTGTAGGATCCGCTGCATAAAAAGTACAAGTATCGTGAGATTGTTTAATTAGAAGTTAGCTTATTAGTGTGCGACGTAGTTTATATTGAACGTATTTAAGCTATCGTAGATTCAGTTGAGTGTCCGTAGTAGTATCCTCGTGTTATAGACTCTCACCTCCGCTCTCTACTATTTGATCGCTTGTCATAATTAGATTGTTATGGTGTCTGACTGATATTTTGGTAACAATAAATTAATTAGATTGAAATCATGTCTGTGGATCATTCAGTTTCTCCCACACGCCTAGCCGGGTTTGCGGATAGACAAGGGGTTTCAGAGGCAAGCAGGAACCGATAGGTATTACACACTTACCAAGCGGTTCACTGAAGGGGTGCCTGTCTATGACTACGTGTTCACTGTTACGCAGTATCTGGAAAGTGTATACTTCATTATAAATCAATCTAAATTATGCTATTTTCAAGTCCAACTGGATTGCTCTCTTTTAACCTACTTGTTCTCCTGTGTGATCTATCAACTATTGAACGTCTGATCGGTGATTGGGAAAAGACTGATTCGGCATTCATCCACCACAGCTATGCCAAATCAATTTTGGTAATGTTGGAGTTAGCAGAGGTTGCCATACTCCATCAAGACATACAAAGCCTCTTTATTTCAATTCCGAGGCGAATTTCATTGAATATTGCCAGCCATGGAGATTACACTCAATACTGATTTCAACGTCTTCCTCACTTCTCAGACGGCTGTTATTAATTCATTTTCCTTTGTACTAAGTGTGTTATCTCTCTATTAAATTGTGCTGTATTCCGTGTTGGTAATGCATTGTGAATGGCTAGATGAAATTTTAATTTTGTTTCTGGTATAGAATATACCCAAATAATTTAATGAATATAATTTGATTAAAAGGCATCTTAAATTGCTTCAAATCTAATAATGATGGTATATTTCATAAAGGGGAATAAATTTTTAAAAGATAACATAAATTTTTAATTTACAGATAAGGGAAATTTAAAGCTTTCAGAACTCCTAAGTTTGTAATAATTCAGAGGTAAAAATTCAAATTTTACTTGTGAAAGGTTAAAAAAATGAGAGAAAACATGATTATTATTACATCTATTTTACTTAGTTCTTTATTTTTTTATTCCACATGTATACAATGAGAAGGAGAGAGAGAGAGAGAGAGAGATTGTGTGTGTAGAATTTACTTTTTCCAAAATTATATTAATTTACTTTCATTATTGTAAGTTTTTTTCCAATATTTTTATATAGAAAAATTATTAGCATGCATCATAAAGCAACAAATTTTCTGTTGTAAAAGCGCGTTTATACATGCAGGTTTAAACAGAATTTAAATAAATTTTTAATTAGTTATAAGAACAAGATTTTCCTAAATTGATTCTAATTGGTATATTGATTTTATTGCGTTTTGCTTGCGCATCATTTCGTTTATTAGGCAAATGTAAACAAAATTACTAAGCACATTTATGAATCTTCATCGTAAACTTATAACCTTCTCTGTCTACTCTCGAACCCGGCTAAAGGTGGTGGGAGGAAGTGAAAGACGACTCGACATGATACTTGTTAATTATTTATTCAACACACTGATTATCACAGCCAAAATTCAATTAACCAAATAGGTTGAGATGTTTCCCAGAAAAGAAAAGGGGTTTTGTGCCACGAGAGTCTCGAGTTCTCGGTGAATACTTCTAATCAATTGATCCACCTTTTATGAATCAATCTTCTACTTTAATATATGATTTACACTGTAGCTATGTGACTAATTGTCACTTTAATCTCTTTAACAATTTAAAGCTCAAAACGCGCTATCAATATGAATAATACCTGATCTGTAGATATTCTTCCTATCTTCTACTTCTTAATATTTCAATCTCTTTGCAACTTCAATTAAATATCAATTCTCCTCTGTCTATCTATCTTTCTAGCAAGCAAACCTACACTAATAATAGCCCTAATCTGCATATCATGGTTTCTTCTTCAGAAAGGGTTGTTGATATTCATAGCCCAAAGATTTCCCAAGAGGGTTACTGGAAGGACACGTATAGATCCGTCACAAACTCCCCTGTATACTGATTCTTTTCATTCTAACTCCAGGAGAATTAATTTAAAAACTAGAGATTATTAGAAAAAGTATATAGATTTCTATAATTTTAGCTAATATATTTTGTTGGCGACCGTCATATTTTACTAATCAATGCTAATTTACGAAAAAATATGGTATCTGTTGTATAAATTAAATTCTATAAAGGCATGAATGTAAAATAAGAAGGATGGTATGGCTATGAGAAGGGTCGAAAGTAGAAAAATATTGCTAGTGCATCCTGAGCACATGTCCTTCTTGTTTACAAAAGCATCAAAATCTCCTGAAATTTATGGTCGCAAATATCGTAATTACATTAACTATGTAAGTCCTCAAATAGATGATTTACTTTCAATTTTAAAAAAGTTTTTAAAAAATGTCTTATAAAAATGACGGTTTTTCTTTCTTTCTTTCAGAGCATTTAATTTCTATATTTTGGGAGGAGTAAAGGGGGTCTGCTACTGTTGTGTGAGAGAGAGAGAAAGGAGAAATCTGTTATAAAAATTATTGGGACTCTGATAAATAGTATAGATCTGATTGTGGAACAATAGGCAGCAGGAAAAAGTAAAATAAGTGTACGAAAATTTCAGAACACTTACATTTCAAAAAATAGGCAATATAAACAAAGATTTCAGAAAACCAATAATAATTTTTGCTTCCAACAACAAAATATGTAAATATGTGCCAAAAGAATAAAATCGTAATGCAACGATCAATACAAATAAAAAAAAAATACAACACACACAAAGGTGTAAAATTTTTCCCTAACAAAACATATCTTTCGTCCCCCCCCCCCCTTTCCATCTTTGATAGAACTTGTCCGCCGTATGGATGTTCGGACAAAATATTCAGAAAACCACAGAGAATCCAATTCTTTCTATACCCGAGATATTTCTTTTCGTTCTATTCTTTAAGACTCTTACGCAAATATCTTTTTTCCCCACTCTTTTCTTTGCTCTGTCTTTTCTTTACGGGTTAGGCCTTTGCCGACAAAGTAAAAAAATCGTCTGAAAGAATAAAAAAAGGAGAGAATATATTTCTTCTTTTTGTATTAGAGCGTTGAGGATAAAGGAGAAGGAATGCTTTTTGATTCCCTAAGGGTCTTCCCCGTGCTTTTCTGATTGTCTTATGCAAGGAAGTGTTCTAATTATGGTTTTAGCTTTTATATTCGGTTTTCGTATTTTGCGTCTAGATGATTCACCCGCAGAAAAAAATCAAAAAGAATTTTCAATTTTTTGTTGTTATTATTATTATTATTTAGTATTAAAAGCCCAAAAGCTTTTTATTTATTTAAAAATATCTCGGCAGTGAAAGGTTTTTATTTATTTATTTATTTTGAATAAGGAACATGTGCCGCGTGTTGAAAGTTTTTGTATTAAATTAATCAGTGAAATAATGCGTTTTGCATTAATAAAAGAAATTGAAATGTTTGAGAAGATTTTTAAAAAGAGGAACACATGGAATAAATAATTCGATGATAAAATAATACTAAATTATTTTTAATGGTAAATTTCTGGAAGTGCCTTTTTGTATGCAAAAATATAAATGCCAGATATAAAAGAATTTAAGGAAAAAACTAAGGAAATTGAATTTTCCGTAAGTTTTTTTCCCTAATGATCTGACACTACGTGCAATGTTTACATGCATATTACTCAACTAACACTCCAATTAGAGTGCGAAAGATGCTAAGCAGTTGGCAAAGAAAGTCGGTAACATTTTAAATATAATCATATCCAAAGTATTTCTGGTATTTTCTCCTATAATTAAGTCTAAAACAGAAATTTTAAGATGAAAATACTTCAAAAGTTTTCAAAGCATAAGAAGTTTAAAAAATAGCTGCTTTTCAAAACTAAACTCAGTGGCGCAACAGCCCATGAG
This sequence comes from Trichonephila clavata, assembly GCA_019973975.1. Lineage (NCBI taxonomy): Eukaryota > Metazoa > Arthropoda > Arachnida > Araneae > Nephilidae > Trichonephila > Trichonephila clavata. The sequence goes on along the minus strand of BMAO01000705.1, from coordinate 7,204 downwards.
GGCCAAGGACTACTGTGCCTATCTCAGCTTTCGGAACCCAAAGTACTGAGTTGCATGTGCAGATGTTCGGTCAGGTGGCCAGTCTGACGCGAAACCCCAGTGTTTAGTTTCCAAGCAAGCTTAGTACTCATTTATCGACCCACTGAAGGGATAAAGGACTGTACCAATCTTGCCCAGGATGGTATTTGAACCCCGGACCAGTGACGTGGAAGCGTGACACTGGGTTTTATAGCTGCGTTTCTATTATTTTAAAATAATCGAGATAAGAATTTATTCCAATATTTTCTTGCTCCTACTTTTATAAAAATTAAGATAAGGCATTAATCGACAGATAAAAATCGGATTAATCTATGAATTAATACATTTTTTATTTAAATATTGGTTTTAAGTTAGTTTTATGTTAACTGATCTCAAGCTTTAAAAAAATGTAAAGCTTAATTTTTATTAAAAAAAGAAATACTTATGAATTTTTTTTAAAAAATTTAAGATTTATTAACGTTGCACTCTAAGAAAAACAGCATGAAGTCTCTTAATTACAGACTTCGTAATTTCGAACCACATTCAAATGACGAGCATGACAACCGAGTTGATATCCTACTCCTCTAACTTCCTCACCAAGCCAGGAATTACTTAAATAACGATAGAAGTTAGAAGATAATTTCATTCATGACAACCAGAAAATAAAATGGTACTTTTATTAAAAAATATTTTCAGTTTGAGAGAAGTAGTAAAGTTAGTCTTAGCCTGAGATAAGTAGAATTATTATGTAACTTAAAAAAAGAATATGAAAATAAGGTAATTCGAAACTATATTGATCTAAAAACTGAAATATATATCTATATAATCTTTTACCCGAATTCGTCAAACTTTATAGGTCTATATATTACATCTGTATTCTCTTCTAAAAAGAGCATTTCAAAATATGTTTTTTTCTCGATTGCATTTCAAGTCGTTTCTTCTACATACTTAAAAAAAAAATTCATTGGAACTATTTGTATATAAGCGCAAAATGCAATTATGCATTTAAAAAAATAAATACGGGTTCACAGTAAGAAGTAGAATCTACTTACTTATAAAACAAGTAATATAAAAAAAAATTGCAGTCAATTTCTACTTAGGTCAACAAAGAAAATTTTCATTTTAGTTACTTTTTATTAAATAGTTACAAATGGTATAAATATGTGTATATATATGACAGTATCACAATATTAAATGACAAAATAGAAAACAATTTTCCTTTCTATATATGGTGTTGGATTATTTTTTGTTTGTTATTAGTTATTTATTTTCATTTAACTTAATTATTTTAATAACATAGTATAATAAAAAGAAATCACATTCTCAGAAACTAGGTCATCCAAGGTGGGATTCGAACCCACGCCCTTTAGACTAAGATTCCATCGCGCTATCCATTGCGCTACAGGGACACAACGAACGATCTTTCTTTCTATACATACAGTTGGACTATTATTTTGTTTCTTACTATTTATTCATTTTTAATTGAATTAATGAATCAATATTTGATAAAAACTATATTTGCATCAAGTGTTATCTACTACAAGTTTAAAAAAATTCATTTTAACTTGAATTGATGAATAGAAAGTATTTTATTAACGATTAGAAATTTGAACTAGATTTAATATATATATATATATATATAAGGAGAGAGTGAGCTAATAGTAGGAATTGAAAATGAGGTAATTCTTAGAATTGTTCCAGCTAATTCTTTTTTAATTCTTTAATTATTATTAGATATATTCTGCTCTTAAATACATTAGTTTTATTTGTAGTTTTAACTTCTGTGTGTCATTTTCTGTATTTAATTATTTAATGTTTATTACGTTTATGCAAGGTAAATTTATTTTAAACACCAGATATTAAATTTCAAACTATTTCAGCTCTAAGTTTAGCAGATTTACAGAAAAATCGTAGAAAGCAAAATTGATTTTCCCAGATTTACTGTACATTTGAGGGTCCTTTTTAAGGCATGGATGAATGAAATCTTTTATTAATATATCATTTATGGCCTAAGAATATTTTACATAATAACTTGCAAGCACAAAGTTAGATTTTACCTTTAAAAATGAATGATTTTACCTTTAAAAATGGATGATTTTACCTTTAAAATTAGAAATGTATTGCTTTACGTGATCGTGTAATCATTGATTTATGGTCTTCTTAATACTATAAATGTATTACGTATTCATAACTTAAAAACACGGGGAAAATATCAAAAAAGGAATATTTCTTCATTTTACTTTTTAATTACTAAGGTACCCGACTACTTGCGACAACTTTTTTTTTTTTTTAAATGGATATATGGAGATTTTTTTGTTGTTTTTAGATTAGTTTAGACATTTTAAGAAAAATATTATAAATTTAAGGGTAGAAAAAGAAACTATCATTACTAAAATGGGAAAGAATGGGTAAAAATTGACAAAAAATAACATTAACACGGCCCATTCTGTACCAAAAGTTTATAAACAGATTTTCAATTCTTCAATTCTGATTTGTTGCTATTTTAATCCTTTTTGAAATGACCTTCAGGATAAGAGATATTTTGATTTTTATAAAAACTAGAGCACTTTATCTTTGCTATTATATGAAATTGCTTAAAAAACAGTGATTATATTCACATAAGAGACTATAAATTTTGTAATAAAACAGTGATTGATAAGTCTGAAGGCTAAAACACTTCTACTATTATACAGAAAATACACAAAAAATTTCAGTTCATTATTTTCAAAAATTTTTTAGCAATCGCTGCCTCCATTTGAGTATTTTCAAAAAAACACATTTCGAGTAAAATGCGTTTTAAAGTATGGCATTTTGCTTAAAGTAATAGCATCTGCTTCTACTAAAACACTTGTAGTTTTTTTTCTAGTGAACGGAAAATAATAAATTTGGTATTTTTATAAGGCTAAAAAAGTAGCCTATAAAATAGCCTCATAAAATTTGTCAATTTTTGGCAAAATTCATAATTTTGAGGTAGTCTTATACCTTAAGATTATGTCTTTTTTTTTTTTTCGGAGCTGTAGGGATTTTAAAGATTTTGGATCCCCGTAAGTATTTAATTATATATATTTAAATTATACAGAACAATATTTAATGAATGCTTATCAACATAGATGAATATCTTGTGTCGTGATTTAAAATCCATTAATTTTATTTTTTTCTGCTGCAATATTTATTATTTTTCAATAAAAATGAATAATTCAAATTAAACGAATAATATCTTACCCGTTTTGAAAATCTTTTCATCCTATTAGAGTAGATTAGACAACCTGGTTTCTCACCGTTATTTCACATCCGGGTCACATTTATTCGATTGAATCTTCAGGAACTTGTATTCTTATGCCAATAAAGGATAGATATATGTATGTAAAGAACCTTGTTTGTTATGTGTTCATACTTTTCTTGGGTAATTCCCTTAAAATATTTCTACCCAACGCAATCCTTACTCATATAAGCCTTACCACACCACATACGAGAAGTCACTCACCTGTTCTGCAACAGAGAAAACCTCTTAAATTTTCAAAGAGGCTTATATTCAAAATTGAAGCTACATATAATTTTATAGATCGTTACCTCTCTCTTCTACTTAGAAAAATGAATTTCGAACTCTTTACCTTCACTGCTGAAGCCAAAAAATTACCAAGATCGATATTCAAGTCAGACATAGAGTAAAAAACTTTTCATGAAATTGATAATAAACTCAACTGATACTCTAAATAAAATATTCACGAAGATATACAAAAGGCGTAATCTTAAGAACTAAGAAATAATTTAAATTAAGTTTAATGTTTGAGAGCTTCCATTGAGATGCATGGTTGGAATTTTACATTTACTTAAAATGGCATACATTTAATTTTTTTTTCAAATGTTTAATGATGAAAGTAGCTTTTTCAATAAATCTGTTGTTCCTATTTTTATATGAAAACTAAAAGTGCTGAAAGAGAAAAAAATGCGATTATATATTAAGTGTAACATCTTTCTCTCGCTCTCTCTCTCTCTCTCTTTTATCTGAATTATTTACCGTAAATTTTTTTAACCTTTAAAGAAATCCTGATTTTAAAAAAAACAATTTTGAGAAATTTAACTAATATTTACTTCAAAACTCAAGGTTATAATTGATTTTAAAGTGAATGAAAAACTTTACATATAAACACAGGTATATTTTAAATGTTACTAATATGAAAATAACAAAAGAGGCGAATGATAATATTATTGAAAATGAGGCTATACATTAAAAAACGTTTCGTTGTGTTCGACTTCTTTAGTGATATTTTCTTTAGCTGTCTCTTTACATTTTCTCAATAAAAAACTGCATTTTAAAAGCAAATTGCATTAATTTTTTTAGTATTTATATTTAAAATACACAGATTATCTAAAAATGAAATTTTTTATTTCTAAATAAATTCCATTGAAAAGCATTTTCTACATTTTTTTATGTGTCCGATCACTTTTGCGAGCCATTCTATGGATAACTTTATTTTAGTTTATTTCGAATTGAAACATTTTTATTTATTAATTTTAATAATTTTCACAGAAAACACTTGCGATGTCTAGAATAATACTAAAAAAATTAAAGCACCAACCTAATTGTATTTATTTTTAGCAAGCATCACGAAGCATTTATACAAGGTGTCTCAAAATTCGAAGTAAAGCGGGCACGAGAGTAAAGGAAGGTTCATATCTGTTCTGGTTTTAATTACTTTGTGATTGTGATTAATAGCACGGCTATGAAAAGAAAAGGTTAGCGAAAAGTCACTGTAAAGTTGTGAAATTTTAGGTTACAGTACCTAATGAGGTGATTTAAAAGGTGTAATTTTTCCCCATTTTCAAAATAAACTATCCATCGCTTAATATGGATATTTTTTATTTCCCCCCAGAACTCTGGTTTGATTCCTTCTTTCTCCCAGTACCCGATTCACTTTGAGTTTCGTAACACCCTGTATAAAACGATTAAGTTTTGAAAAAATATGATTCAAAATGCCGGGCTTAGCATGTGACTTAAGGTGCTGGTTGCGACAACATTTTTTTTAAAAAATGGAGATATGTGGATTTTTTTGTTGTTGTTTTTAGATATTTTAGTACATTTTAAGAAAAATATGCTAAAATTAAGAAGAGAAAAAGAATTTATTATCACTAAAATGGGTAAAAATTGACAAAAAATAACATAAACGTGGCCCATTCTGTACCAAAAGTTTATGAACAAATTTTCAATTTTTCAATTCTGATGTGTTGCTATGTTATTCATTGTCGAAATGATCTTCAGAATAAGAGATATCTTAATTTTTACAAAAACTAGAACACTTTATCTCAGTTATTATATGAAATTCTTAAAAAACAGTGATTATATTCACATAAGGGACTATAAATTTTGTAATAAAACAGTGATTGGTAAATCTGAAAGTTAAAACACTTCTACTGTTATACAGAACATAAACAAAAAATTTCAGTTAATTATTTTGAAAACCTATTCAACAATCTCTGACCACGTTTGAGTATTTTCAAAAAACACATTTTGAGTAAAACGCTTTTTAAAGTATGACATATATATATATATCTTGCTTAAAGTAATGGCATCCGCTTTTACTAATATACTTGTAGTTTTTGTTCTAGTGAACGGAAAATGATAAACTTGGTATTTTTATAAAGCTAATAAGTGGCCTATACAATAAATTATAAAAAATTCTGTCATTATTTGGCAAAATTCACAATTTTAGGGTAGTCGGATACATTAAGGTATCCGAACACGTTGAATGAGCAAATTCGATCAAAAACCATACATTTTATTATTTTTTTTTACAGAAATATCTTTTGACTTTACAAAAGGTACTTTATTTTATTTCTTTATTACCTAGAGGCCAAGTTACAATCAGTTTTATTAAATTAGAAAAACCCAAAGTGATTGTTTAATCTACCAGAAGTGGGCATTTAAATTGTTCAAAATCTATAATGGCGAGTCTGATAACTCAAAATGTTATACAAGTACTTTTATAAAACTTTTTGAACCTGATGTTTATATTATATTATTGAGAATGTACTAAAATATTTCTTGTTCTATGAATATTTTTTGAGTTATGGCTGTTGTTTAAATAATGGCTTCATAAAAAATGTTTCATTTATTATATTTATTCGATCAGTGCTAGATTAATAAATTTTAATAAACATTAAAACTTTGGTACATTTTCTAGATAATGAATTTGTCTTACTAATACTTTTACTGATATAGGTTTATTACTTTTTTATCTAATTGCTTTGAAATTTTTCAAAAATATTGCTAAAATTTCATTTATAATTGTGAATGCTATATATATTTAAATATTGGTATTTATTAGTATTGATTTCTAAAAAAGCAATTGTAATATTTTAGTATGATATTTTTTTTAAAAAGTACTCCGAACGTGCATTAGGATACCTTAAAAGATTAGAACTTTTAAAAATAAGTTTTTTAAAAAGACTAACTGTTTTCAATAAATACAGTTACTCAATTAGACCAATCAAATTTGAAATGAATACATACATGACACTTATGAATATTCAAAACTTTTCATAAAGTCATTACACGTGTGTGTATTCCACCAAACGAGTTTGTCTGAAAAGCGATACGAGTTTTCAAACTTTCAAAAAAAGTCACTATGCATAAAATTATGAATGCCCTTATCTCTCGTGCAAAAGAGATACAGCTTTCCAAGGGGAAAAAATTCTAAAGGGATAAAATTTTACAGAATTTATCTCGTATTTTTCGGGATGAAATCCTTCATAATACCCCGAGGAAGAATGGAAAATCTATTTCTGTTCTTCAAGATATAATCCTTTCACAAGTACTTTAGGGGGAAAAACTTTGGGGCGATAAATTCCAACTTTCGAAGTAGTTTAGCAAAAAAGAGGTGTGAAATATTCTATGTATTCGTCATAGAAATTCAGTTTAATAAATAAATTGATTTTCTTTGCAAGTTTCATGCTGCATCTCAAATGTTGAAAAAGGACAATTTCTTTGCATCAAGTGCTTTATTCTATGGGGGGGGGGATTCTTTCCAGTATCACCAACTGAAGTTATTAATTAACAGTTTAAAATACAAGACATCAAAAAAACAATATTTAGGTGCTTTTTCATGAAACTGTGGATGTTGTGTGTGTGACGTACATATATTTAGTGTGTGATGTGTGTATTTGGTGATGTGTGTATGGTGTGTGT
>BMAO01000704.1:0-71624 GCA_019973975.1 Trichonephila clavata | reverse complement strand
GAAATATACAAATTTTGCAGACAATTTCATTCTTAATGTTTTTTCCATCTAATTCTTATACTATATATTCCGGCGTATTACGAGTACGTATACATCCAAATTACTGTTTTTAACTTTTAGGTATATTTGCCGTATAATGTGCACCCTTTTTTATAAGAAAGCTGAAATATACATGAGGAATGCTCGTATCTTTTTAAGTCTGTGTATAGTGAATGAGTAGATAATAAAATAATTCAATGAAAATAAACTTGACATAATTAAAATCCTTTTTTAAGAAGTATACTTAACAATCTAGATGGAACGGAAGATTATTGCTCATTTATGGATTAGAGTAATAGTGCTGGTGAAAAGACAAAAAAGAATTCGGTGATTTGAAATGGATATATTGGAAGACGAACTTTTTGTGTTATTCAATGATAAAAGATTACAAGAAATGTTATTTCCTTGATATAAATGGTTTTTAAACATATATGAGGAAATCAGCTTTTTTATACATATCTAATTTTTTATTTTTAAAACATTCCTTTTTATATCTGGTGTATAACTCGCACTTGTAAACTCCTATCTTTTGTGTGTTAAAGGTACTCTTTATACGCCGAAATATATGGTAAGTATTCTACTTTTAAATTAAGATCTCTTTTAAAAAAAGTTTTATTGAATTTATATATCACATTATTATTATACTTTTTATTATTATACTTATTATTATACTATTATATTTTAGTTGGTACATTATTTTTATTATTTTTATATTACTATATTTTACATATTTATTGAATTAAATATTGTAAGAAACCGGTTTAATGACATATTTATATAATTTAATCATGTAATTCATATGAGTATGAAATTTAAAATAACTTAAATTTGCAAAAGTTAACTGAATTTACTATTTCATTCTATATACATTATTTCTTCTGCGGGACGATGTATTTAGTTCTTAATTAGTAATGATTCAGGGCCAAATGAAAATTTAAAGTACATGTAGGGGAGACCGGGGCAAGATGACGAATATCTTAATTTTTCCGTATTCCGCTAGGTAGCAGCATCAAATGAACACTACTGACTCTCCTTTCGGCCTTTCGTTAAAAATAGTATAGACACGCTGGATCGCCATTTTTGTGTAAGTTGTGAAGCTTTGATTGTCTTTTGATGCCACGATATAACATTTATGCATGTATAAATAAGCTCTGCTACAGATACACCTAAGATATAACGTTTCTCTTTAATATGTATGAGTAACTTGGTTTAAATACTACCTATTACCATGAATAAATGTCAATTAATTGCCTTCCTTCATGGAAATGAGAACGAATATTGTTAAACAGACAGTCTGGGGCAAGATGACGATCCGAAACACTGGGCAAGATGACGAGCTCGTCATCTTGCTCCATATTTCGGAATTTATTAAACTAATTATTGTTGTCCATTCTATTAAATCCTGTGAACACTTGTTTGAGTGTATGTCCGCGCGATCTTTGGCTTCCCCTCTTCTGGGGCTAAGGGGTGCATCGGATTGGGACTGGTTTCTCATGACCAGAGGAAGACATTTTTGCCATCCGCTAAGCCCTTCCCTAAAGAGGAAGGAATGTAACAATAATCTGTTGCTTTAGAGGTACTGGCTTTTACCTGTCACCTTTTCTGATTTTTGTTTGTGAGAAAGCCAATGCTTCCTGAACTTGTAGAAAGAGCCCACCAGGAACTGTACGCAATGTAGTGATAAGGCTGGAAAAATGAGGCAATTTTTTCTCTTATTTGAAGCACGTTTATCTTCATGTGAAACCAAGCAAAGAATCTCCTACTCTGTTGATTTTTGACAATAACAAAACTCGTATAACTTTGCAGGCTATCTTACATAGCAGAGCGAAAAACATCATCATAGTTGGGTTGCCGTCACACACTTACATCGTCTCCAGCCCTTGGTGTGTCATTTTCGACCAGTTAAAAACGCATTATAGCCTAAGCATGTGACAACTTTATTGGTCACTCATCCAGAACAAACTATCACAGACAAAAATATTTGGTGAGGTTTTGAGTCATCACTTACTTCAAATCAGCTACAGTTGGAAATGTCCGGTTTGAAAGGTTTAAAGAAATATGGGATCGAGCCTCATAATCTCTTGTTTTAGCGACATGACTATGCTGCGCTAAAAATTACTAACCATGACACTATTGCGGTGGAACTGAGAATAATAATGCTAATCCTCAGACCCCGGAATAGAAAAACCAACATATAAACCCTCAGAAAACCAGAACTTATAGCAAATGCTGGTTCCAATGCACCAAAGAAGCCTGTTAGTGTTTTTTTATTTTCAAGCCATTGCCTTAAAACAACATAATGTGAGAAAAAAGAAAAAGCAAAAAACTGAGCTCTAGCATTTTTACAAGCACACCCATCAAAGTAATGTTAGAACAAAGGAGAAAATCAAAGGAAGAACAGGAGTTTTTAAAAAAAACAGAATTAAAAGCTCGGAAGCTAAAAAGGGAGTAAAAAAACTGTTCCTGTAGGCCTAAATCTATAAAATCCAGGCCAACATTCCAGTCGTATCAACTTCAAAGGACGGTGTTATAAGATGTCCTGCTTGTGAAGAGGAACCCTCCAACAGAAGAATGATCCAGTGCTGTAAATGCCAAAAGTGTTGCATGAGGAATGTTCCAATTATAAAAATGGCATTTTTATTTGTGACTATTGTTAGTTACACAACTACACTTCAACATTACGTTACAATGCATTACGCTTAGTTTGATACTTTGTAAGATGTAAAAACACAGTTATCTTTTGAAACCATGTAATACATTCAAAAGATAAAATATGTTCAACCTTTTTCAGTGTCGCCATCTTCTCCCAAGGCAAAAGTCATCTTGCCCTAGTACTGGGGCAAGATGACGATTTGTTAAGGGTTTGAAAAAATAAAATTATCCTTTATTTCTTTTATTAGAAAAATTAAATAATAATATATTTTAATACTACAAAGGACTACTCTAACAGTTCATGTAAAATTGATTTTACTACCCTTAAAAATAAATTAATAAACAACAAAAATCTGTTAACGTCGTCATCTTGCCCCGGTCTCCCCTACATGAAATACATTTTGTCTTTCAATTTTTTTATCGATTTCTTGTATGACATTTGAGTAATATGCCATATTTTATATAAACAAATGGCCAGTTTTTATGAAGATATTATTTTTTACCTAACAATCTCTGCCAATAAAACAGAAGATAATACATCTATTGAACACAGTATATGAAATAATTTATATTATTTTGTAAAACGTAAAGATGTAGTAAATGGGAAATGCATCTTTCATTCTACCTGCTTACATGTATCCTGTCCCGAAAATATCTCTGCATTATTTTTGTCATGCCACAACATCAAACCTTATGGGATTATAAAATGATCAAAAAATACCAGATTAAACATTTACAAAGTTAAAAAAATTAAATTAAATTAAGTGTTTAGCTATGTTATGCATGCATAGCATGAGATTTTGCAGTAGCTCGTTAAAACAAGCCATCCCGAGGAAAGTATGTGTCGTCTACAAATAGTGTCTGGTTCTCTGTTACACAATCAAAATATTCGAATAATAAGGGTTTGCGTACGTTCGAATGGTTATAGATGGTAGGTAATATTTAGGTAATGGATGCAATTAGAAGTCTCTCAGAATCATATTTTCGTTGAATTAGGAAGTATGTGTTGTACAGGGCGGGGCGGGGAACTTCCATTTTTGAAATGCAATAAAATTCACTACATGTTTCATTTGACTTTATTGTTATTTTCCACCTACCACACAATATTGGAAATTTAAATTTACAGAAATTTCAACACAACGGCTGTACAAATCTCCCTGCATTATCTATACACTAATGTAGTTGATTTCGAAAATTTTGAGTCACCTTTTTAAGCATATCTTCCAGAAATATGGTTAATTTCGGATCGGATGTGGTTCCTTAGGTTTTCCAGGGTCTTGAGGCGATCTTTGTAAACCAGGGACTTGAGGACCAGGGACCCACTAGGGTTTGCAATCCCGAGTCATATTTTCAATCCCGGTATTTCGGGAATACATTATCCAAATCCCGGGATTAGGATTGGACTATTTATTAAAAATACCTACATATTAGCATAGTTGAAATTGCATAATATAACTAAAAATATAATTAAAAATTGATTTAATAATATTTTAATGAAGCAAATAAAAAAAATTAATTTATCATAAAAACAAATAAAAATAGTACCAAATGAAATTTTAAAAAAATAATTTCTTCATTTATTGTGTTTTTGTGAATAAGCTTATAAAAACACAGTTCCTCCAGCGTTTCATCTTTGGAACGGCTTCTTATTTTTGTTGCAAATTGTCCTGCTGAAGGAAATGCTCGTTCGAATTCTTTACTAGTAGGTATTATCGTCATTAAATAGGAGTATGTTATTTTCAGGTAGTCACCACGTCTCCCTCCATATGCAAAAAAGAGATATTTCTTTTTGAATTTTTGATGACAGTGTCTCAAATCTGCATTGGTGCATATACCTCTTTGATAACTTAATTTAGTTCTTCTGCTATACTTAATGGTTTTTGTATATATAAATTGATCCTGTTATTGAATCAGAATGTGAATCAATTTCAAGCGTTACCTCATTTGAAATTGAAGATCCAGTTGCATGAACTGTTAGTAATACAATGGGATTTGAAGTGTCTCAAGTCTACCAAGAAGGTCCACTATTAATTAATGGCATTTAATTGAAGAAGGAGCAGTGATAAAATCTAATCTTGAGATGTTGCTTATATTATTGTGTAAGCATTGCAGTGAGTCACTTAGATCTGCACGACGTTCTCCCATACGAGAAATGAGAGCTGTGCATGTATTATTTTTACCTATAGCACTTATAATTGCACAAAAAAAATTCTACGTACATATTTCATAAACAAAATATAAAATTTTGATAAATTAAATTCTTAGAAAATTTTTTTGAAAAAATATTTTTTAGAATATAATTTAGACAAAAATTAAATCACAGGAATAGTTATTTTTTCCCCTCGGGATTTCGGGATTGGGAAAACCACCGGGATCCCGGGGCTGAAAGCTCTACTAGATGTCTTCCAAAAATTCCAATTGCCTCTGTCCAAGTTATCTGACACCGGACATCCTGAGGGTGGTAGAAATGTCCGTTTTCTGACTCCACTCGCAATGGGGAGAAAGTTACAGAAAAAATAAGAGAAAACATATCAAAGACACCCTTCACGAACCCTTCAACACGTAAGAAAACTGACACATTAAATGTATACAGTAAAAAAAAAGTAAATAAGTTATATTAAAAGTAATACCAGATTCACACAATACTTTGAAAAAAATTTCAAATTGTAATTCACACACACAGACAAAAATTTAATCCCGGAATTAGGTTTTTAAACCCGGGATCCCCCGGGGCTGCAAACCCTAAGGCCCACAGGAAGTAATCAGGAGGGAATAAATCAGGTTAGCACGCAGGCCAGTTTACGTCCCCTAGCAGGGAGATCAGTCATTCGGGGAAGAGTACTCTTAAAATACCAATGGAAACCTTGGAGGTGTAGACTGTGGCCCCATCTTGTAACCACACGTTGTCAGGATACCTTTCTTGGTGAGAGGGTAAGAAGAATTGTTGGATCATTAACACATACCGGTCTGAATTGACAAATGAACTCGTTGCACATTTTCTGGTGTTCTAACGGTCTTCGGAGATCATATCCTTTCTTTGGAGACATTCCCATTGCTCTAAGGGCATCATTCCACTTTAAAACACATTTCCGATCAGAAATATGATGTCGTGGAGGAATATCGAATTGATGACGAAAGGTACGTTGCAGTGCAATCACTGACCGACCGTTAGAGAAATATGCCTCCTCGGAAAATATGCGCTGCTGCCTCGATCATCACACGTTTGAAACTAAGACAGGTGGGACACAAATATCCCACTCCACCCTTTACACCGAACCCCTCGCTACGTCCTTCTCTTTTCTAAGAATATAACTGGAACATGTTCAAAAAAGGAACTTTCCACGCCCCACCCCCTGTTTAAAGAGTTACACTAGTATTGGCACTTGGAATGCCTTTTGTATGGTAAAGTTAACTTGCCAATGGTTGAAATGTATCATTTCTGCCTCACTGTTAGGAACTGAGTTGAACAAGTTTCATTTAACGAAAATATAACCTTTTATTGTGGAATACTCTTCCATTATTTGTGATCCCGTGATTACTCCTCACGCATACAAACAAATGTGTGCACATACACAAGCAAATAATAATTCATAAATTCATAAATAAAAATGAAAAGTAACTTTAAAAAAATTTACAACACTTTTATTATTTTTTGTTTATTATTATTTTATTTGTATAGCGAAATATCTCTGTTTTTTTATAAACAATTCGGTATATTATTAATTTTAATATATTATAGTATTTGTAATAAAATATAAAAATAAGCTAATTGCAAGATTCTCTAAATATCCAGTATAAGTAATTAAATTTCTCAAAAATGGTTTCACTTATGCCTTTAAGGGGTTATTTCTTTTTTTTTTTATAATTTTCATTATTTGAACTTACAGAAGAATTTGCACACATTATTAAAATATTAATGTATTGGCATTTTTTAATATAGTTGCACTTGTACATTGATATAAAATCTCTCTCTCTCAAAGTTCTCAGTGACCTATACAAATATCATCCAAATATTTCAAAGTCCCCTTGTATTTCATACCCATTTGCCATGTCATACACCAGAAATCCTCTTTTAACAATTCGGTTCATTGTGTTGTCTTTGATTCTTAAGCTAGGTAAGCCCTCTATGATAAAAAATTCTTTTATCCATGCTGATACAAATGTACACATTCTTTTATTGAAAGATTTGGTAGGAGTTTAACCAATGTACAGAAAGTCTCTTTTATAAATGGAACGAAGAATTATTGGGTTAAAAAGGGGTTATGAAGAAAATATCTTTGTTAACATTTAGCAATGTTTGAAATTTTCTAAGTTATATCTTTTTCGTTTACATATATTTTCTTTCACTTAAAAAAATAAATAAAGCCTTTATTGACTAAAACTGGTTTTAAGGATTTTTAGAATTAAGATTTACTTTATTGGTTTGTTTCAATATTTCTGTTTCAATGATCTTAGTGTATTCAGGAACAGAAGGTTTTACGTAAATTTTAAATCTTTGGAGTCAACATACTCGAAAAGAAAAACAATACCATTGACTAGAATTATTGAATATTGATATGCAAATACTTTATGTAAATAGTTACATTTTAAGAGTCTGCTGAGTTGCATTAAAATTCAACTAATCACGGAATTGGTTTATTCGTAGCAATCCCTATTTTGTTTTATTATAATAATTTTAGAGGTACATTACCTCTTCCAATGTTTTGTATTAATAATCATCTTTAAATTATGGTTTGGTCTGTGTGTTAAGTATATTAATATTTAATTTAGAAGAGAGAGAGATAGTTCAATTTAAAGTTATTTATATAACTTGTTCTTGTAGTAACATATATCAGCCATTTTTTTTCCAAATAAAACTGCATGAATAGAAACTAATAATAAAAACTGAATATAGTTTTAATAGTTAATTCATTATATAATAAATATGAAATAGAGTTGCAAAGAAGTGATATAAATGAAATACTGAGATAAATTAAAAATTTTCAAATAATGTTTCAATAATAATGCTTCAAGAAAATAATACAATGAATAGGAATTTGAAAAGAGAAAAAAATGGCTGATAACGTAAATAGTATTTTAATGACGTTACCCAATACCTGTGGTAAAATAAAAATAGAATTATTTTTTTTTAATCTAATTGATTTTTTAATAAAAATTAATGATCCTCTCGGGGCATATAAACTGTTGTAAAATCGCAGCTAGAATAATTTTTTCCCAATGTATTACACTTTTTGATGACTGAAGGTGAGTCAAGCTCAGAAGATATCATTTTCAGTTAAGAAATACTTACATGTAATTTGATATTTCGCTTTGGCATTTTAAAAGGAGAATTCTGTGCTTTTTTCTGTTCTTTCCGGAAAAAAAAACAAATTAAATGTTTTGCCCTTTTCACTTTCCTGTGTAACAATAATAAAAAATACATGTAAGATATATGTTTGGAAAAAAAACTGTGATAATACTACAGTATGAAGTTTCAATAAAATATTCTCAAAAAAATCGCAGATATTATTCTGTTGTCTGTATTAATATATTCTTTATAATTTAGATTAACATACATAATGTAAGCAGCAAGAATAAAATATTTCTGTTTTTATATTGATTTATAATTCAAAGGTATGCTATATATAATTCAAATGAGAGCAAACTTTCTGAGGATTTAACTCGAAAAGTTAGCTTTAAAAGATTGCTATATAATATATTTCTATGTCTTTCGAAGGTACAGGTAATTACAGATGAAACTATTTATTTAGAATACATTGTAAAACAAGGTCTATAGTATATGATTTCTTAACAATTTAATATTAATTTAATGAAAGGGACAAATAATAAATGAGTCGATTTTGAGAATACGTATTAAGATTTAATTAAATATTTTCAGCCTTTTATTCATATTATATTATTATCATTGAATAGTCAATAAATGATACGAGTACATATTTATTTAGTGATTGAGCCTAATAAAAGAAAGAATTTCACATTTGATGTAATAAGATATTAATCTCATAAGAATACAAATTCTTCATTTAAGATTTTTCCTAGATTAAATCAAAAGTGTAAATAAGTGATAAATTAATGAAGAAAAAAAATCTAATGTTTGTATCTTTGTAAAATGTCAAGATTCTTATCATAGTATTTTTGGAAGTAAATATTATTTGGAATATTAATTCTTTAGGAAAAATATATTATAATGAAATAAAAATAGCCAAGCATTCAATGTAAAGCGAAAAGTTTTTAAAATATCTGAAATTTTGAAAATTACGATAGTTTACTTATTAATGTAATACAAGGGTGTAATGCTCAAAGGCTTACTTGAGCCAAGCAAGCAAGGTTAATCTTTAGGTAGGCCCCCAAAATATCAATATTTATAGAAACGTTGGTTTATTTTGAATAATACATTATAGTAAACATATACAAAAGGATAACAACAATTTAATGTTTCTTCCTGACACTTGGCATCTCTGGTCTGCAACTATTTTTCCTATTTCGATAGAAATTTTGTTGGCAGTGATTAATTTCAAAACTGACTCAAGGTGAGTGTGATTAATACTATTTCTTACAGGAGATGTAATTCCCTTAATAATTGAAAATAACTGTTCGCACTGATAAGTACTACCAAATATAGAAAAAATTTCATATATGAATTTTCAAGTATTTTCAAACGTGGCTGGTAAATACTTGGAAAATTCCGGCATACGCACTTCAATGAATTATTCCTTCAAATTTGAGTCTCACTGAAGTTCAATCACCTCCATCTTCATATGGCTAGGTACTGAGTTAATATTTATTGAGAAAATCGAACAAAACAAACAAAATTTGTTTTCCAAGGAATTAAAATATTTAAATCTTGTTTCAAACTTAGTTGTAAGGTTCGAAATTTTTTTGCATATTTTTGATGTATTGTAGTATTATCAAAACTTAGCTTGTTCATGTTGTAAGTTCGAAAATGCGTTAAATATCTTCACTTTTCAGATGCTTTTCTCGTAGATTGGATATCATTGCGTGAAGATATGTTGGCAGGGACGCGAGTTTGATACCCTTGGTGTAATGCACAGTGCGGTAAATACGTTTTAAGACTGTGTCCGTAAAAAGAAATAGAAACCAGAAATAAATTCCTGATTTGGTTTTTTATTCAAAATAGGACCCTCCGGCTTCGATGCACGTGTTACAGTGATTTATTAAGGAATAGAATGCCTGTTGCAAATCACATTGTGGAATGGCCTGCAAAGCATGCGTCGAAGCTACTTGTAAGGTCAAAATATCCTCAAAATAACACTCTTTTAATTTTATTTTAAGTTTGGCGAATAAGGAGTAGTCACAACGTGCTAAATCAGGTGAATACGGTGGATGATTCAGCACACAGACATTATTTTTTGCCAAAAATTGACGAACAACAAGGGAGGTGTGACTGGGTGCATTGTCGTGTTGCAAACGCCAACTGCTTTCAGTCCGATATTCTGGACGAATACGACGAATTCTGGCCATCAAACGCTAAGTAGTGCTGACCTGTAATTGTTTGCCCAGTTGGAACGAATTCTTTATGGATAATACTCATAGCATAGAAGAAATTAATAAGCATTGTTTTCATTTTAGATAGAATATATATATTTTCCTTGTTTTTTTTTTTTTGCTTTCGGTCTGGTTTGCCTTATATCTTCCATCCAAATAACGCTTGTACCACACAAAAACACATTTGATCCATTTAAACAGCAGTAACCGTAAACTTGTTTCGTGAGTTGGTATGTTTCTGAAGCACTTTTAACACGTTTTGCGTTTTATCTAATTACAGCTCTTTTCTACATCTTAAAAACTCAAGTGGCCGTGGTAGCCAAGTGGTTTAGGCATCGGACCGTGTCTAATGTGTCGTGAGTTCGATCCCAGTACCACGGAAGACCTGCCGTGTAGGGGAACGATGCACGTTAAATATGTCGAGAGCTCAAACGTCCTCCCGTTGGTGTGGTGTTGTAGTTAGGAGAGGGGGATGCCAGCTCAGGTGTCGTCCGCGTCACTTGACCATGGTTCAAAATTACGTGGACCGTCCCCAAAAGCCCTCGTGTAGCTTAACAGTGGGACGTTAATATTCACTCACTCACTTAAAATATCAACATGAAAAAAATTTACTTATGCAAGAAACGCTTGTCTTCTTTCACCTACTAAACAAAATGCGCACAACTTGTTGGCAGTGTGTTAACAGACCATGGACATTATGACACATACGCATTTGCATTCATGGTGGTATTACAGGCTGCACTCTGGGGCGAGTCTTAAAACTTATTTGCCGCACTGTGTATGATGATATATACAAATGCCTATGATACAATATAGTAAATAAGTTATTATTATAATTGTAGATAGTTTTAAGACATTGATGATTTTCCTACTGTTTAAACTGAATCTCATTCATATCGTCTGTGTCTTTGCATTGATTTAGTTGTAAATTTATATTCATATCATGAAAACGATGATTTATTTAATTTTTTAAGCGAAATGCTGGCTAGAAGGGCTGGATTTTCCCCCAGAATTTAAAAACCTACCTATGCGGAAAAGATGTACTCTGGAAAAAGGAAAAATAAAAAAAATTCCTTTTAAGTACTCTTGCTAGGGAATTGATGCTTAGGAGTTAACCATTTTTATGGTAGAAATTCAAAACAAATTTATTAAAGAAAAACAGGTATTTTCGTACTTTTTAACGTTCATTGCGATCAGAGGACACCTGCTAAATAATTAAAAGAAAAAAACTTTAGGTACATGTAACAGATTTGTTAATATAAAAGTTTTAATGAAACACTAGGATCAAAATTGCGGGGAACGATAACATGGAAGGCGATAAAATTGGATCTGACTGATTCGACGGTGCGGAAAGAAATAACTAGAGTTACGAAATGTTCCAATGTTTATTGTACAGCTTACTACTTAATATGTATCCTTTTTGGATATTTGTATTGCAGAAAAAAATTTATTTTAAGTTTAATTTCATCTAACCAAAATTATTTTTCCATTTTTTTGAAAATTTAAACCCTCTGCAGCAATGTTAAATTTTGTAAGTATTTTCTCATTTTTTTTTCTTCTAATTTTCATTTTAGAGAACATCTTTTTCACAATAGGTTCCGATTAATAGTATTATTTTTCTCCTTTAAACTGCAATCCATCTAATGCAAACTACAGAAAGGATTTTAATCACAGAGTGCTTGACACAATAACAAGAACCATAAGAAATATAACTTTGCACAAAGAGAGGACTATTAAAATTAGTCAAAAAATAGAGATACTATACAAAATAAATGATAATTTTAAAAGAATAAATAGCTAAGCATTTATTTTCAAGGCAATTAATAAAAAGTATTGCAGAAAATACAGGGAAATTCTAAAATCATGGGACAAATTTTGAGGGGTGGTAAAGCTCACTAAAACAAAAAAATTTTGTATAGGAATTGTTTGGTCAGAAGGGCCACGTTGAGGCACAAACAAAAAAATAACACTTTAACAGAAACATAAAATATTCATTAGCAGCATACTTAATGAGCAATTCCGTACAGAAAATGCAAAAACAGTTTTGGAAAAATTCCACCCACCAACAGACATGCATGCTTGACCCCTTTTATGGCTTGTTTGCTAACAATATTGGCAATCATTGATGGTAGCAAAACGGTGTGTCAGTGATCTGCTGCATCACCCAAATCGGCATTTGCACTTGAGATTTCGGTCGTTAAAGATGATTTTACTAATAGCGAAAAGGAACTATAATGTAGCAGTGCACTATAGTAGTAGTGCAGCTAATGGCAACGGTAGAACAGCACTACGACTATATCAGGAACGCTTTCCTAGTAGATGCATGCCGAACCACAAAATGTTTTAGCGATTACATTGAAGCTGTGTGGAAATGATTCATTTATCACCAGCACTGATGGAAGGGGTAGATCGAGGACTGTACGACAATTACTCCTGGATGAAGTCATCTCGGATTATGCGGACGAAACCCCCCGCACAAATACAAGGGCTGTGCATGTCGTCTACACGTCAGTCAACCAACCGTTTGTAGAATTTTACACGAAAAACGTTTACACCTGTTCCGAAGACAGAGAGTCCAAGCTTTGAAAAAGTGTAATTACGCTCTGCCCGGGGCTTTCTGTCAATGACTCTTGCAGCAGAGCGTGTTCCAGCCGGTTTTTCTTGCGCATGTGTTATTCATAGATGAGGCGACTTTTACACACGAAAGTATTTTTCAATACCCACAATTCTCATGTGAGTGCAACACATACATTCCAACTACACTTCTCTGTGAATATGTGCGCAGGTATTGTCAATGATTACCTCAAATACCCATATCACCTACCAACCCAACTCAATTACCGCATTTATCAGATTTTTCTCGAAGAGGTTTTACCAGAATCACTGCAAGAAGTTCAGGTTGGTTTTCGCAATCAAATGTGGTTTCAGCATGATGGTGTGTCAATCCATTTCAGTATCGAAGCCAGCAATTACCTGGATGCTACATTTTTTGTGCTGTGGTCTAGTCCTATGTCCACCCTGGTTGTCAGATTTAACGTCCCTTGATTTTTTTCCAATTCAAAACCTTTATTTACGATACCCTAGTTGACTCCATTGAAGAATTAGTCGCTCTACTATCTTGTGCGACTGCACGCATTCAGGAAATACCCGGCGTATTTGAATCTCTGTTCGCCAATCATTCCAATGACTTTTCCAAGTTTACATTACTGTCGGGGATATGAATTTTGTGCATTTTTTAATCAACATTGCTGTAAAAAAGGTATTTAGCCACGCGATGTAAGTAAACAATGTTTCAATTCTTTTAATTTAATGTGTTATTTTTTTCTATTTGTGCCTCAAAGCGGCCCCTTTCCGCCCATATATTCCTTGTAAAAGTTGTTTGTCTTAGGACTCTACCACCCTTTAAAAAGTTTGACCTGTGATTTTATAATCACCCTGAATGCCCCTTGATTAAAGAATTCACATCATTCGATAGCACATCCGGTTGAGAAGCTTTGATCCAAATTTGTAGATTTGATATCCAAAAGCAATAATTCTTTTAAAATTATCATCTTTCAATTTTCAATTGAAAACGCGTACTGCATAGGTTTAAACATAATTTTTCAACCATTAGATCATATAAGGTGAAAGAAATTACTCCCATCTTTAAATATTTAAATAATATTATCAAAATAAGTAAAGAAATCTTTCATTTTTAAAAAGAAAATTTGTGTGAGTGTGTAAATTTGCAAAATGTATATAGTCCTATTATTGTCATTAATTTTTAATGACACTAATTTGACTGAAAGAAGAATTCTCAAAATTACACCTACAAACATGATAAAAAAAGGGTTCCTTTGAACATATTTAATAGATTTATGTGTTAGCAAAATAAGCAAACTTTTTTTCATTTTTATTTTAAGATTGAATCATATATTTTTTCTAATCAAATACTATACTAAAACAATTCATTTTATAAACTGAATAGCAAGAACTATTCAAATCTCACAGGATTCCAACTTGTTTTAAGAACAGGTCTAATAAATTTCTATCTTTTCGACACTAAAACAAAAATATAAAAATAAAAGATAGCTTTTAAAATTTTTATATGAAAGGAAGAAAAGCAATCCTCAATCTAACTGAGTATTTAGAAATATATGATTTATTTAAAATAATTCAAATATATGCTCTATAATCTGCTCATATAATGTGGGCTCTCTTGTCCAAACAAATTTCAGAAATTTAAATGTTAGGTGAAAGATATTATTTAATAAAAAATAAATCATAACACATATTTTCAATAATTTGAAAATTAATAGCCTATAATACTAGCTAGTTATGTATAGTAAAAATGTAGTGTGGTCATTGAAAATACGATAAATAAGATAAGTTTATCATAATTTTGTGACATCATTTAAAATTCGAGTTGCTTTGACAAATTTATTCAAATTTAAAACATTTAAAAATATATGAAGTGTTTGCATGCTAATTCATATACTTGCATCACGAAAAAAACATATTTACAACAAAGCCCTTTTCTTACCAACATTCATCATTATATTAATTTATATATAAATATCATTCAAGTATTTAATAACCTACTGATGGAAAAGAATTAAAATCGAAATTCTTTAAAGGCATTAGTTTTAAGCGACACTGCATAATGTAAACGTTTTTCAGGTAAAAGTGTATTTTGATTACAGAAACAATATTATTAACAGCTACCTATCATCATAACAAAATTGGTAATAACAATAAAAATTGTTTTCATTCCAGACTATTTATAAATCATCTAGTGTATGTGTTAAGTTACACGGCATATACACTTAAAAGTCTGTTCGTTTTCATTATATATATATGTATATGTTTAACGTATTTTTTTAGTAAAAAGGATATTTGAGATTCTAGTTTTTGCTGAAAAGAACATAGTTTTTAATTATATTCAAAATTGTAGTAAAAAATTGCACACTACTTTCAGATATTTCAATAAAATATTTTGAACGTTTCTAGTCTGAAAATATGAAAAGCTAAAACATTTTGGTACCTTCTATTAATAATTGAGTTCAAAGTACTATTAACTATATTCTTTTATTCAAGTTTAAAAAATATGTTTTAAGGGATAGAAAATGCAAGAATAGTAGCAAGAATCAATTTGTCACCAGAAAAAGTATTGGAGGATTTTAATAACTCAAAATATTAGGCTTTTATTTTAAACATTTTTCTGTATTAGGCGAAACACATTTTAAAAACATGTTTTCAAAATGCATAAAGATAAAGAAAAATTAAGGAGTTAGTTCCCATGTGTAAATAATATTCTATCACTAAAATATTCCTTAGTTTCTTTGTGCGTATTGATATAACTTCCGATCAGACATGTTTGTTTTGTTTTCAATGTAAACAGTTTTTATCTTCTAAATTATTTTGCATTGATTAAAAGGATTTTGCATAACAAAAGATTGATTTCTTAAAAATGAAATAATCAACATAAATGAATGCATTTTTGAATTCTAATTATAACCTAGAGACTCTAACAAAAGTTCTAACATTCAGCAACAACATTTCTATATTTCTAAGCAACAACAATTTTTGTTTAAGTTTCAGTTTTATTCGTGTTATGTATTTTCCTAGACGACAAAATTTAAATTTATTCGTAACAATAGTAAACAGATTTGAAAATTTTGATCAGTGGTTCATTATTCTGTTAAATGTACACGAAGATTAAATTCAAAATAATAAATTAAAATAAAATGTATTTTCATCCGTATATAATTTCGAATTCTATTACTTCTTATTCTGATGCTCATATTTTATTCAAATCTGAATTTATTTCTTGAATCTGTCAATGAATTTATAAAAATCAAAGATATCAATATGTACTTAGAAAATATTTGTTGCAATAGGATGATGTTCTGCATTTTACACTGATATCCACTGTATAAATTTTTCGAAAGACACGAAATATATCAATGGATTCACGCTATTTCAAAACTTTTATATTTCTTAACGTAATATCAATGCTTTTGTGAAGAAAAGTATTATTTGTTACTTTATGTTAGAAGCAACTTTGTCCAGAATTTTATCCGTCGTCATCAACATTTTAAGCAAAAAATATTTCTAATTTGTTTTATTTTCTTACGTTTTCATACTCCTTTACTTAACTCATAATTAAATTTGAGGCGGTATTCACAGCATATGGTAGGTTTACGGAATCTAGCTCTTCCCCCTTTCTTGTGCATTGTTGTTTTAGTCATCTTACAAAAGCAATCAGGTTTACAAAGACAGTGCTGGCTCGATGGCTTAGAGCAGGGGTGGGCAGACTTTTCCAGGGTGTGGGCTACTTCTGATAATTTCAAGGAGTTGCGGTCCACCCAGTGTCAATAGCGCACACAAAGGTGGGGGAAGGGGTTCACGGGTCCGGACCCTCCCTCTCATAACTTTTCATTTTCTTCCGATTCATTATAGTCCCATGCATATAGTATGTAAAATGTAATTAAGTATTTTATTTTAATAATTTTTTATTTATATTATTGTTAATTATTTATTCAGTAATTTAGTGTTTGCTATTTTTTTGCTTCCGGCAATCAAAAATATCAAAAAATATGTTTGGCTGCGCATTGGAGTATGATACGAGAATGGTAGACCTTCAACCCTCGACCCTCTTCCCTTTAAAAATTCTTGTGTACGCTACTGCGCATTGTTGTAGGTGTGATGCTGTAAGGAAAAGAGGTTATTATTATAACTTAATAATTAATACGGAATATGTACTTACCTACAGAACTAAAATAAAAAAAAACATATAAAACCCCGTTTAAAGCAAAACGCGATATAAACTAATAATATAGCCCCAAATATAATTATATCAAAATATATTTATTAAGAAGCAATTCAAAATACATTCAAGAAATAAAATATTTTTATCTAAAGTTAGTTTTCGTAGTTATAGTCAGAAGAAGGCTTAGTCTGCGTACTGTCAGTCAATCTTGAATTTTCCGTATATAATTATAAACTGGTAAAATTTTTAGTCGGTCACCCCAAAATGTCTTTGCAGTTCACCGGTCGATCGCGATCGACGTAATGCCCACCCCGGGCTTAGAGGTAGCATGCTTGCCTTAAAAGTCCAAGTTTGTTGGTTCGATCCTGGTTGGAGTTGATAGATCTTCTGAATGCGAAAATCATAGGCACCCGTATCATATGATTATGTTGCATCGTAAAGATCCCTAGAGTATCAATTTTCTCTGGTCCTCTCGGTAAAATAATATCTCAGCAACATTTAAGCATCCGACAGGAGTCTGAATTAAAGAGTTTCAAGCATCACAAATTTGGTAGTGGGAGGCGCCGCTAAATGAAGCTAAAAATGAAACAAGTCTCCCATATGGGGACTTGCAGGGTCTTCAACAGCTTCATTACCAAAATGCAGCCCATTATATAAAGACAAATAATTAAAAACTGTTCTATTTTAAACTTAATAGGAATATGTCATGTACATATTACTATTTCATAATCTTTTAATTTTTTTAAAATTCTTAATTTTACAACTTTTACACAAATTTAATTATTATTTCAAAAATTTCATTCATTTCAATCCAAATTAGAAATATATCGAGAAATTGTACCTTTGGTATTTAACAAAATAATCTTTTTTCATAATATTGATTCCCTAAGTGTTTTAATTCGAGTAAGAATGGAAATAATGATGAAAGACGAATATGTACCTTTGTGTTAAAACTTTAATTTATAATTTTTTGCTCATTCTAACAAATATTTTTAATTAAATCTGTCAGGTTAATCATAATCAAGTTATTCCACAATTTAAATTCAAATGTATTATAAGGTATGTGTGTTTTAAAGTATATGTACTATTATTATTATTTCCTTTTTAATTTTCTTTAATCAATAATAATTTCTTTTTCAAACAAATATCTATATTTGTTGTTGTTACTTGTGCCACTTGATTGACAGTAACATAAGATCAAGGTGAACGAAATTCCTCGCGGTTAAGGGCTAGAATTTTACGCCTGTCATTAGCCTTAGCTTTTAGCACCATGCAGAAGGCAGTACAATTTTGCTCGGTTCCACCCTCATTTTGAGGGAGAACATCCTGGGGGTGGTCAGGGTCTCTCATCTCTCTTCCCTTTCCACCAACTTCACGAGAAGAATTGCTACTCGACGGCTATTTAGAGTACTCCCATGCCGCAAAGGCACTATACATTTACATACATCCATGCCTTCTCCTGGATTCGTACCCAGTCCTTACGACACTGCAGTCAGAACCACTATACCGGATGGGCAGCACATCTGTATCTACATATGAAATATTGTCTTAACAAATTTACATTTTATAAAGTAAAATATTTTTATTAAAAATATTAGATTATGAAAAAATATCTTTCAAGAGCATTGTATTTCTTTGCATTGAAATAAAAAAAATATTAAGTACTACGTTATTAAGAAAGGAAATATTTCAATTTTAAAATATCAAAATTTATTCAGTGTGTAAGCATTTTGTTCAGATACTCCTTAAATACTTTAAAATGAACGTATAGTTGAAACAAAATTAAATTATAAAATACTCGGAACTGAATAAATTAATTTTTTGAAAACATTGTTATATGTATTTTTATAATGTGCAAAATTAGATGAAAGTTTATATATATATGTAATAATTTCAGTAAAATATAATTCTTTTAAAATATCTTTTAATTACCTATGGTCCATTCCTTCAGGACCAATGTTTAAGTAATAAGTTAACCAGCCGCCTAACGAGAGTATTTTAAACTACATCTATCCACCCACTCAGATCATGTGATTTGAGCCGCCTATAAATACTGAGATTCCTGGAGACCGTTCCCTTTTTTCTTCTGTATTTATCTGCTTCAACATGTAGCCGGCTGCAGCTTGGTTTGTGTGTGTGTATTGTGTCGTCCTTGTCTTTCTTTATGTGTTCAAGATGTATAATAAACCAGTTTTAATTAATCACAGGACTGTCTCGTCAATCCCAGCCAAAGAAACCATCAACAATAGCGATCATATTAAGAAATACCTTTCAACGGTCACGTCTATTTCATATAGATATCCATTTTAGAAAATTTAACTTCTTACCCTTCTTCTATTTTTTTAAAAGATATACAGTAAATGAACAACTGTAAAATTTTTTTTTGAAACATATGTAAGCAAAGAAAACATAAGAATAGTAATTAAAATTTTGTTTGGAATATTTTTTTTAATTTTCATAATTCTAACCTTAATTATATATGCAAAATGAAAGATATAGGTAACAACTAAAGTTAATACAATATTTAAGCAAACTTTGACATCTATACACTTGAAACTTCAAAGAACATTTTTAAAATATAAACATTCATACTTCTTCTATTCATGCATGTATATTAAAATATTATTTAAAATAATTTATTGACCTAGAAATCCACAGAAAAGGTAGAAAGCTTAGTATTACTTTAGTATGGGTTGAAAGTATGTCCTTTAACCTAATTTTTTTTCCATTTATAGGAAATCTTACATATATATTATATAAACAATATATTGAAGTTCTTTTGTCTACTTTTATATATCTAATTCTTTGGAAGGAGGAATTTTGTAAAAGGAGGAATTTAAGTACCTTTAAGATTGATTAAATTAGTTATTTGGAAAAAAGTTTTATTATGTACTCGATCAATGTCAAGTTCTTTTAAGATCAAGTCCCATCGCAAAAAGTTCAAATATATATAGATAGATGTGCTACAGAGATTGGCTTCATTGAGAAAAAAAGAAAGGGGAAAGAAAATCACGTATCTTCTTTAATCAGGAATATGATTTTTAAGTATTAAAATTTAATGCAGCTAAAGTTAATTAAAAATAAAATTTACAAAAATACTCTGGTTGAAAATAGTTATATTAATTTTCTTGATAACAATGAAATCTTGATGCATGTACGTAGAACACCCAAAATAAATATTTGATTTTTGGAAAATCCTCCATATTATCCAAGAACTTTTATCAATAAAAAATATTATTCTTCGGTAAGATTGTATAGTTCTCTTTTTGACGCTTCCGGATATTTTGGTAAATATGATGTGAGACTTGTAAATCAAACAGAGTTACTTTTTTTGTAAATGTGTTGCAAAGACATATTTGACTTTCTATAAAGTTTTAATGCATTAATTCTCTCCCCACTCTCCCTATATATATATATATGGAAAGGAAAAATTTTCATTTAAACATAAATATAGTGCTTTAAAAAATTACTTAATTAACATGACAAGTATATTCATCTTATATACCTAAATTGTTTTTAATATATACACCTTATATACAACTACACAGAATGATGTAGAGCACTAAAAATAGAATACATTTGAATAGAAGCGAGAATTTTTTTTCATTAATAAACATTCATCTCTAAGCAGCTCTACTTGTATGCAGCATTTAATTTCAAATATAATGATACAAGAAATTAACATTTATCATGTTAATTAGTTGCATTGAATTTAAAAAATGGAATAATTAAAAAATGAAATGGGATATTAATGGCAATCCCCTTGTAAGATGTGGTTTCCAATTTTTATGGGGCCAGAGATCTAAATATTTCCTGTAATATATATGATTCAACGTCATTTAAAATTCGAGTACTTCCTTTCAAACATGGCAAGAAAGCATACATTTTCTGCCTGAATTTATCGCGGCACTGGAGTAAATCAACAAAAGCTGTTTTTATGATCTTGTCTTTGGTAAAATAAGAGTTTTTTTTAAACGGCATAACTCTCGATTATGTATAATCAGTACATTTGTATTCAGCAATATTTGTGTAAAACACATCCAAACTATTTTTATTTACAACAACACATCTAAAGTGTTCTGTTTAGATCTTTATTTGTCTTAAGTATAAAAGGCAAAGTATAAGAAATAAGGGCATTTGAGTATGTGTGTGAGGCAAAAAGAAGAAAATATTTTATAACTCTAGATTGTTTATAGGAGCAGTTTATTTAAAATGCATCTTTTTTTAACCAAAAAAGATATGAAATGGGGATTTTAATGATTATTGTAACTAAGTATTTCATAAGAAATGCTTAATTAGCGAAATGCAAATTAGTAACCTATGGAAGGATGCATTATTTAAATTTGTATGTAATTAAGTCAAGATTTTTCAATACATATAAAGATAACAAACAATATAAGGTTCTACTTTTCGAAACATTAAAGTAATGTGAGTTGTGAAGGCCATTAATATAATTATCTGTATTTAAACAAAATTATTTTTCTATCATTTTGACCTTCACTGATAAATTTAGATGAATAATGTAAATGCATTCACACACACACACACACATATATATATATAGAGAGAGAGAGAGAGTGCCCGCTAAATTACGCTGTCACTCTAATAATTTATGAAAAACAAGAGCTATATTCATAAATGTCTGGTCTAGGTATAGTAAAAGTACGCAAACTGCTTAAAATGCCAAAGGCACAAAAATAAATAACGAATTTAAATTTAATGTTTTGATACATATCTTAGAAACAGTCAGAGATACATTAAAAAAACAATGACAAAGTTGTTCGATATTATTCATTTACAACAAAAAAATTGCGCACAAAAATGATGCAAGCCGCCCATCCGGTATAGTGGTCAGTGAAGCTGACTGCGGTGCCGCAGGGACTGGGTTCGAATCCCGGAGAAGGCATGGATGTTTGTGTTGTAATCCTTTCTTCTTATGTCTGTGTTGTTTACCCCCGTGTTATACATTGCGTGGTGCACTTAGTTTATAAATGTTAAAAAAAAATGATGCAAATGAAAAGCACAAAATACACATGTGTTTAATCGTGTGGAATTAAATTGCACTTTCCGGAAATGAGACTCATTAATATGTCCAGTTCAAAGTTGTTTTCTTCAGCAAAATACCGCATCTAGACACGGGTTAGCATAGCCCATTGCACTTTCTTCAACATGACCTGAGACACTGGCACAAGCATCCGTAATAAGGTTTCAAAGTTCCTGTACCATTGGGGGAGGAGTTGCATACGCTAATTTTTTTATGTATACGCACAGAAAAGTTCGACGGGGTTCAGATCAGGCCATTCACTGCAACTACCATAACCAAAAAATTGTTGCCGGAATGTGTCTCGAATGCAGTGTAAGACAAGAGATACCTTGCAAGGCGGGGTGCTGTCATGTTGGAACCATACATTCCGAAGGTCACATCTATGGTAAATCCTTTAGAAAATCAAATAGTATGTCTTTCAGTAATGTCAAGTATCGGGACCGCGTTAACGTGCCCGCATGCTTCATTCCGAGCCATTCAGTCTTTGAATATTCTTAACAGACGTTCATCGACTAACGAACTTTATGTCGAACATCGACAGCACATCTAGGATTTTTAAACTACCAGAAATGGATGCTCGACTTATTGTGCATAGAATTATGGGCAAAGCATGCCTCATTCTTCCATATAATGTCGTCAAGAAACGATGTCTGGACCCCAAATGATTCTTAACGAAGTGGCACGAATCATAACGTCACGAGTGGGACATATTCTTTTTTCTTCCCGTTATGTCGCTTTCCAATTTTGGGAATTACGAACCTAATAAAAATGCATTTTACGCCTCCTTTTTTCAATATATTTTTACGGAAAATGTCTTCTTTAGTAAGTTGAGGATGGTGAACAACTTTGTAATTGGCTTTTTCCATGTATCTCGTAATGTTTTGATATAAAAACGCCAACTCAAATCAATACACCAGATGGCGCTGTAAGCAGTTTTTAATTTTAAAGAAAAGCTCATGGGAACTTTATTATACCTAGACCCACCTCTTTTATGTCTATAGCTCCTGTCGTTCATAAATTATTGAGGTAACAACAGACTTCAGAGGGCACACTGCTTGTATATGAATGTGATGACTGTACTTAGATTATTAACCTCATAAATTTATTAAACACTCCATTGTCCCGTTATTTGTATACATTTTTTGTTCAATAATGCCAATGGTTAGTTTGTGTTATATTAGATTTTGTGTAATGGCTATAATCATTACTTAATTGCTTTTTAAATAAATGCCATCTTGCTAAAGAGCATTTATGTATTTAAAGTATCTATGTATTAGTTAACTGTCGTTCTTTCAAAAGTGCCTTGTTTTACTAAATTATCAGAGAACTCATCAATATATATATATATATAATATATATATATATACATGGTGATTATAATAAAATTTCCCTTCTGCAAAGACTGTAAAAAAGAACTACTGATCAGAATGATCTGATTTTTTTTCTGAATATCTAGGAAGAAATGTGATTTTGCCTGGAAAAATAAAATTTCTTAAGAATTAACCGATACTGTAATTGTTTTAAAAGGCTGAATAAAGTAACTAACCTTAAGAAAAATTGTAGAAAACCTAGCAATGATGAAATACCAGAAAAAGACCGAGTTAAATGGGCTGCTAACTTTATTAAGGGATGTTTAGTATCATGCCACCGTTTTCCCTTATAAGCTTAAAACGCAAACAAATATATTACGCAACAGAATGAAGTCTATTAGAGGTGTTGTAGTGAATGTGTTGCGTAACATAATTTTTCATTTCATATAAGTTCGCAATAAAACCTGTCTATACAACTTTTTCAACAACTCAATGCCAAAAAAACACAAGGATTCTTGTCAGGGGGTCGTGGTGGATACGCTGTTGGGAGATGTCAACTTTCATTATAAAAAAAGACATTCAGCATTTATTTCCCTGGTAACGCAACGTGGGGAGGAGTCCTTTTGCACTAAAACAGAGCTACCCATACATCCATGCTATTGTAGTGCTGGTATGAACGGGTTGTGCGAAAGAGATTTACAGCATTTCCCCCAGTGACATATTTTATAACTGGAAGGACATTCCTTGAAAATGAAAGGATCATCGATTAACCAAGCCGTAAATCAGTATCATACGGTGATCTAAAGAGATTAAAGAAGCAAAGGCTGTATTTACAAGGGATTCTCGCTTGCGCATACTTGCAAGTTTATGTAATCACAGAAATTGGCGATGAAAATGGGCTTCATCTGTTCATAAAATGCTTTATTGCTATACATTTCCCACTACCAACTGGAAAAAAAATTGCAGGGCTAGTGTTCGTTTTGGGGGCAGGTCTATAAGAAACAACCCTAGAACATGCGTAACTTTATAAGGATAGTGTAGAAGAATGTTTCGTAAAGATAGAAGAACCGTGCTGACAGACATGTCGAAAGTTTGGCAAATTCCCCGATCACTACACGTTTCCACATGACTACTTGACGCTTTCTACAATAATTTAGCTTCTTGTTCCACCAATGCCAAAGCAACTGTTTTCCTCCCAGTACCACATTTATGTCAAACGAGCCCGTCTCTTCGAAAAACTTAGCAGTCATCTTCATTGGATTGCTCACAGACATCGCACCAGAAGCATTTCTTGGTTCTGTAATTTCCTTAATGTAGATTCCTTCTTATCACCATTCTTACAAAAAAAAGTTTAAAGACCAGAGCTCGATAATTTTATGACAATTTCATGACGACCTCATCAAACACAGAGAATAAAAATAACTTCACTTTTTTACCTTCATCTTAACTAGAATGATCGGTGAGGATTTCATGCCTTTTAATTTGCACCTTTTGATGAGTACATCGCTCTTTATCGGTCAATTTGTGAGCTATTTTTTATTTCTTTTCCAAACAAAATCCCGTTGCTACAAGATTTTTTAGATGAAGTATAAGGTCATTCTGACCAGTGGTTTTTCTTTTACAACCTTTTTAAAAACAAAATTGAATTGCAATCCCCCAGTATATATGTATATGTATGTACACAATGGCGAATTCAAATTTAGAACGGAATGCAAGTTTAAATAGTTTTCTGGTATATTTAGTTTCTCCTTTAACTCTACTGGAAGAGAACATAATTTTTTTTTCATTCCAAAAAATAAAAATAAATTAAAAATATATTCGGGAAAAAATATATAAAATGTGCATAATATAGGATAAAATGAAAATAAAAGAAATGTAACGAAAAAAAATTAGAATTCAAAAATGGAATTCGTCATAATATCAAACAGAGCTGGAGAGTGAGTGGATATTAACGTCGCACTGTTCAGCTATATATACACGAGGGCTTTTGGCGGCGGACCTCGTAATTTTGAACCATGGTCAAGTGACCCGGACGACACCTGCGCTGGAACTCCCCTTTCCTAACTACCACACCCCACCAACGGAGGGACGTTTGATCTCTTGTCAAAATTAACGTGCTTCACTCCCTTACACGGCGGGTCTTCAATGATACTGGGCTCGAAATCATGACACGCCAGCCATAATCCGATACCTTGACCACTTGGCTACCACGGCCACCAGAGGTAGGGGAGCCTCTTCACCATTAGAAGTCACATCTAAATTAAGTAGTAATAAGGAGGCCGCATAGCCCTATGTACTTAAAATTGCGACTTTTCTGAAATTATTATAGTTTTTGTATAGTTTTAAATTTTGGGC
Source organism: Trichonephila clavata (assembly GCA_019973975.1). Lineage (NCBI taxonomy): Eukaryota > Metazoa > Arthropoda > Arachnida > Araneae > Nephilidae > Trichonephila > Trichonephila clavata. The sequence goes on along the minus strand of BMAO01000704.1, from coordinate 45,967 downwards.
ATTATATAGAAATATTATTTAAAAAAATCCAATCCTTTTGATTTATTACTTTACCAAAAGTTACAATATAAAATGTTTTTTGCATTCTAAGGGCAAAAACTTAATATAACATTAACCATTAATTACAGTTTTTTTTAAAAATTTTTATTGTATTTTTTTTATATTTCACTGCTTGTATTTTTACCTATGTAAGCATGTATATATACACTGGTGTGCAAAAATTAAGGACGAAGTCAAAAAATTAGCATATCAGCTGAACGAAGAGGCAGAGTGGACAGAAAGACCAATCAGGAGATTAAGTGAGGTGATGTACGGTAGCACATGCGCAGATATGCAGGTAGACGTAATGTGGGAGTGTCTGAGTAGTAAAGCATGTTGTCGGTGTAAGATTAGTATTTCTGGCAAAGAGATTGCACACCGTATAGCAGTTAAAATCACACCGAGTTGCTGCCTCAGCAAGAAATGGCGAATAATCAATCTGTTAGACGACATCTGGATGCTTTTACCCGAGGTCGAATCATTGGGAAGTTGGAGGAAGGTCGCAGTGTGACAAGTGTGGCTGCAGAGTTCGGAATTTCTCACAGCATCGTTTCACGACTTTGGAGACAATTTCAAACTACAGGAACAGCTATCCGGGGGTTCAGTAGTGGTCGTCCACGAGGAACCACACCCGCAGATGACCGGTATATTGCCTTACAGGCCAGAAGAAACAGGGCGGCAGACAGCGGGAGAAATCGCTAGACACACGACACAGGTGACTGGACGACCGATATCGCGTTTTACCGCGGCCAGAAGACTGCACGGTGGTGGTCTGTTTGCACGACGCCCTGTACGGTGTGTACCTCTAACGCCTGCCCATCGGAGAAGGCGTTCTCTGTGATGCCGGGAATACCGGAATTGGAGAGACAATGAATGGGGACGAGTACTCTTTATAGATGAGAGCAGATTCAGTCTGAGTAGCGATTCTCATCGCATACTCATCTGGAGAGAGCGGGGAAGCCGCAATCATCCCTCGAACATCATTGAAAGGGACAGGTATGGAGGTGGTGGTGTTCTCGTTTGGGAGGCATCATGCTTGGTAGTCGTACAGACCTTCACATCTTCGACGCAGGTTCAGTCAACGGGACCCGTTATTGTAACGAGATTCTTCTTCCATATGTGCGTCTTTTTAGAGGCGCTATGGGTCCGCAGTTCCTTTTCATGGACGACAATGCACCATGTTATCACACAGTAGCTGCGAACAGCTCTTAGAGAGTGAGGATATTAAACGTATGGATTGGCCGGCACGATCTCCGGATCTCAATCCCATCGAGCATGTACGGGATTTACTAGGCAGACACTTGGCAGCTCGTACCTTACCACCAGTAGCGATTCCGGAGCTTCGATTGGCGCTGCAAGACGAATGGGCAGCAATGCCTCAACAACTCATTGACACCCTGATTCTCAGCATGGGCAGACGCTGGAAACCTGCCTAGCAGTCAGGGGAGATCATATCCCTACTAAAGACCGGATATTTCTTGCTGGACACCCATCACAGGGATGTTTCGGCCTTCAGTCGCATTGCGCTCCATGCTACTTTTTCAATAAAGCTTCTTTTTATCCTCTGATTTCTCTTTTAGTAAGTGTTGCTTACATTACTCATGTCTTACGTATTGGGAATCTTACGGTATTAAATGTGTTCATTTGGAATGCTTTTGTACAAAGTTATATTGAAAAAACCGTCTCGTCCTTAATTTTTGCACACCAGTGTATATATATGCTTATGTAAAGTTTAAATAGTGGATTTAAAATTTTTAAAAACAACTGCATATTTAAATACCATATCAAATGAAAATAATTAAGTAGAAGTATTCTTAAATAAATTTAAAATTATAAAGAAATGTAAAAAATAATAATATTATTATATTAGAAATAACTGACAGCAAAAATTTATAAAATAATTTTAAAATCCGTTGGAAAATTAAGCTAGAGAGATATTTGCATTTGTTTATTGCTTGAAAATATTTGAACATTAGGGTCAGGCTTCACAACGCGAAGCCTTAATTGATTCTCTAAAGGAACACCCATGATTTGCGTTCTTAAGCTAGTTTTCAATTTTACCTTGAGATGAAATATTGATTCGCAATAATAAGTACTACCAAAACAGGAAAGTAAATGGTGCGCATGACCTCGGCGTGCGATTTTCTAGAGTTTTATTGGATCCTTTTTAGAGTCAAAATGGACTTTATGGTTACTTTCTTCTTCCTAATCAAATTAATCCATTTGTAATTCTGTAGGAATCCAGTATATACCTACTATTAAGTTTCATAGCAGAAGTGTGCACGTCAAAATCTAAAAATCTTTCATTATATTCCTCTATTAAATAAATTCAAGACACCTACATATTCATTAAATATTTTATTTTCATCTTTTTGTCGATTCAACATTTTTGCTTGCACAAGGGTGTGTTTTAAGATAAATCCGAATGGAGCAAAGATTTGAAAAATGTTATTTTTTTTCGGGACGCTTATATCTTTTGACCTATTTCATATATTTTTATTTCGTTTTATCTTGCAGAAAGATATATATATATCCTTGATCTATCTTTCTAAAATATTTTTGGTTTTATCGTGACATCTGACAAAAATGCAATGTTTCTACTAAATGAAAGATTCTGAAAGACTTTTCCTTATTCTTGATAAAAAATAAAATTGGTAATCGTACAACAGGTTCGGTGGCTAGCAACAGGACAGGTCGTTATCACAACCTGTCCTGTTGCTAGCCACCGAACCTTGCAGATGAACGATATATCAAACATTGTACGTCCTTGTCTAAAGTACGCATCTGACGAAATGATTACTGAACAGCGTCCAAATGATTTATTGCATTTATGCGAATATAGTTGACCATCAATAGATCTATCCAAAGCGTCTTGCAAATTGGTGGACTTTGCGCAAAGAATTGGATGATTCAAAATGCAATGAAATGATATCAGTTTTTTTAAGCTTAAATTTTCCTTTTGAAGCCATTTATCCTTCCCTCTTACCCTTCATGAAAGATGTAGACACTGACTAAATTGCTGACATTCAATTGCAATCATTTGCCAGCTCCACGAGATCATCCAGGTAGTGTACATTGCGCAAGACAATCTTTGTAATATTGTAAATCGTTAGTTACTGCAAGAATAAAATATAAAACTTTTTCGAAGTCAGTTTAATCACATATATATCATCTAAAGCAAATTGAATAATAAAATCTTCATTATTTATAATTGATCGAAGTTCCTTTGTAATATTTTCAGCTAATTCGTGCTGTCAATCTGTTACAGTTCTTCTTGAAAGAGACAAATGTTTATAAATGATAATTTTTTCTGAATACAACATACCTACTACTTTAACAATGTATTTTTAATTATTTCTATGTCACAGAAATTTTTCAGTTTTTGAAGTGCAGTGTTTTGAGATTAAGCTTATAAATTGAAATATTACGAACATAAGGCGAATGGTATTAATTTGCATTCGCTTTTTTCAAAGTAATTAAAACTGTATTGCACAGAAAACACACCATTTTATCTCTCACAGAATTAAAAAATATATAGCTCCCATTCTACAGTAAATGTTCATATTTCTTCATTTAATTTTCTTCTCTTACAATTCGCTATGCTGGAGAAAAATCGGATATTTAATAATTTCTCTGTGAAATCCTTTTTTGCTAGAAATACAGTAACACAGTTTGCTAGTAAAACCACATAAAATAAATCAATAACTAGATTTTCACAATGGCAGTTAGCAATACGAGATGAGGCTGTTACCAGCACATTACCAGATTTACAAATGATAAGTCACAATCGTCTTTTTTAGTACATAATTGTTGTATCTCGATCAACAGAAACATTATAAAACACTTCATTAATATTCAAATGCCATTCGTGCAGAAAGGTAATACTTTTAAACGTATATGGAGTCAGTCCCAGCAATAATAGCAAGAAAATAGCTTTTGTGTAGAGATAAAATAACTGTTAGATGTATGGCAAGTCTAGTTGTGTTGCCGTGTTGCGCTAGGTAATATTTTATCATTTGAAATGTACAATTGGCTCTTCCCACAAGTAGTCATTGAAACATATATACATTCATGCCGTTCTTTATTTAATTCTATTGATTTGTGTTAAGTGTTATAATTTATATAATTAAATATTAATTAATACAAGTGCTAGCTTTTATGAAGGTCGCATATGAAATTCACGGAGGCCGCATGCGCCCGCAGGCTCCCTACCTTTGATTTAAAAGATGCATACCTAAGAGACAAAAACCCAATAGGAAACAAATGCTATAGGAAAGGCAAAACCTAAGCATCTATTTCTTCTATATTGCATTTCCTAGAAAACCATTACTTGTAATGATCCTTAATAATTTTAAAAACTGTGATTGAGTGTGTGTGTATGTTTAGGTTTTTTTTCTCTAAATTTATTGTTTAAACTTTTTAATATACAGACCGTGCTTTTTGTTCAGTAAAGAATTTATCATTTGTCTAAATACACTGTCCTTATTTTTTTCAATACCCATATGTAATTCATAATATATTTTTACTAAATGTGGTTATTATAGCTATTTTAGACCTCTCGTCTCTTGAGATGAGCCTTAAATGCATTTACTTAAATCTTACCAACATTTTATTAATTGTATTAAATTATCATTTATCAAGTAAAATCTTGGTTTTCACCTGAATTTAATTACATTATCGTGGTACTTCTGTAAAAGAATGTGTAATCCTAAGATAAAAAAAGGACAAAAAAATTAGTATTTGAATGAAAATGCATTTTTTATTCAAATAGATTTATTATATTAAGTAAATAAGTAAATGAAAGCAAACATAATATTATGCATACAGATTATTTGTATGATAATGTGTAGAAAGAAAAAATTGTATAAAGAATAAAAATATGATTATTTTTCTTAAGAAAGCACATTAAAAATATGCATCATAAGTTATTTTAAAATTGAAAAAAAAATTCTTTTAATATTATGTATAATTTCACATCACATGATAAGTATATTAAAATATTCTTACACACTGACTGAAATTCCGGTGAGAAATTTTTAATATTGTACATATATAATAAAAAAAGAACTTTTTGTTGCATAATATGTACTTTGAGACACATTCTAAATATTCGAGCATATTCCTTTTAAAATTTGACTTTGACGCACTACCCAAAAAGTTTACATTTTTATCCAACAAAAAGATAACGTCTTTAATGTTCCTGATCTCAGTAGGAGCGTGACTAAAGTTGACACTTTCCGTGCGTTTCAATATTTACTGAATATGTGATTACTCCGCAGGAAGATGTTTGAACTCTCTCAATACTAAGACTTGCGACTCACTATGTGATTTCACTATCGATTGGTTATAAATTTCGAGTCCTGAGAAATTTGTGTTTGAATCTTTTTCTTCTGTTATAATTATTATTACACATTTTATACATTAAATTCCTAAAAATATGGATTTTTAAATTATTTAAAAGTGTCAAGGTTTGTTATCCCTCCGCATTACAAATAATAAACGTATAAGTTGTGAGATCAAATTTAATTTTTCAGTATTCTAGGTGGGTTTGATTGTCAATTTCAAATTTTTTGTGCAATTCAATTATTTGTATTAATGTTTTTTTTAAATATATACTGCATGATTATTATATGCACAGGTAATTATATTCCATTGCGTTTTTTCGGAAATGATCGGCATGGAAATAAATATATATAATTAAAAATATAATTCGGCTTTCTCTCATTCGAAACAAATCATAAGCAAATTTGCTTTATATTTAAATAGTTGGCATGATTTCAAAAGAATTTGAAACATAATATATATTATGTACTTTATCCCACTTATCTTCACTTTCTTCAGATAAGTACAGCATTAGTCTTTCGTGGCACTGAGGATGATCCTTCCAGTCAATCTTATTTTTTCTGAACATGGGTAGTATTATGCCCCCCCCCCCTTTATGTCGTTCTTAATTTTTGTCCAACAATACAAACTTTTAACCTTCCTATTACGTCTTGATTATATATATATATATATATATATATATTTATTATTTATATATTATATTATATTTTATATATATTTTTATATATTATATATTATATTATATTTTTATTATATATATTATTATATATATATATATTATATATATATATATATATATATATATATCAGGGTTATAGACTCAATATAAATGTGTTTTGTTCCTCGAGTTCCTTGAATGTATTCGTCCAATTTTTCTTCGCTAAAAAGACTGTTACGGAAATTGTTTACCTGAAAATGGTATTGTTTTCCTTATGCCAATTATCAAAAGAAAAAATGCCAGTTTACATTTTTCAATAGAATACCGCACCTTGTCACTATTACAACAATGTTACACCGAACCTCAATGTTGAAGTACCAGTTTGGATTGGTCGTGGAGATTTTTTCAATGGCCATCACGATCACCAGGTTTTTCATTGCTAAGAATACGGGGTTTTGTAAAGGATTAAGTGTTCCCTCGGTCATTTCCTGCAAACATCCTTCAACTAAAATCAAGAAAGTAGTCTGCAATTAATTTAATTGACGGAAGCATGCTGTCAAATGTGTGGCAAGAACTGATTTGTCGATGGTATATTTGAAGAGTAACGAAAGGAAACCACATCGAGCATTTATTATAATGATAAACTCGGACTAGTTCTCTATTTTACAGCAATATATACTTCAATATTTTTCCTGTGAATTTCATGTATCAGCATGATGAATTAGTGGAGAATAATTTCGAAAATCTTATTATTTTGTTTCAATAGTTAGGACACCACTTTTATCACTCAGCTCCCGTATTGTGCCACATGAGGATTTTGAAAACCAGTGCCAATTCTACACCTTCCTTCTCATCATTATTATGTTCTTATACGTATAAAATGAGCGGAAACGATTCCTCAACCAAAGCTCAGACTATTATATCAAACAAGACAAAGCGACATTTGTCTGCGTACTAGAAAATAATTAACTTTATTTAAGATTTAAAATGCGTACTAGTCTTCTAAATAAGAGTATAATTTTCAAAAAGTCCAATATTGCTCAAAAATTGTTAAATATTATGCATTTTGGAAATTCATATAATCTCAAGAAATATTTTTCCTACGAATAAGTTAGTGAATATTATTAGAAACCCTTCACTTAGCAGAGTTTGTTTCCAAGTTACCTTAACTGTAATAAAATCATCATTGAAATACCCAGAATTTGATTAATATGACTGTAAGGCATTAAGTTTCATCAATGTTAATTATACGCGTCTACATTGTCTTAGATGTTGTTAAGCTTAAGACCTGATCTATCACAGGAAGCATTATAATGATGTCTAGCTTTGTTACACAAAGGTTTCTAACAACACATGTATGCAATGATTAATGAGTTCTCTTTTAACGGAACAGAGAAAACGCTTTTGTAATATTGATGTCATGATGTAATATTTAAGTATCTTCTAAACTGCTATTTATTATTTTTTTAGCATTTAAAAATCTACATGTAATGCTTAGTCTCTGAACATTTTACATTCATTTGAATTCTTTCTTTTTATATGTTACTGTAAAAAAGAATCTTTATAGTAGTTTGTGTGCTATGATTTTTATTGTTCCACTTATCACTCTTATGCATAAGAAAAAGAATAACTTCACTTTTTAAAGATTAATATTTTTATATAAATATGTTAAATTGTATTACATACTTAACTACACTGCTGGCCACCGTAAATGCAACATCCTGAAGGAAGCAAGCAAATAACATGAAATTTACAACATGCATTAGCGGAGGTGAGATATGCAAATGATTAGAATTTCAGCGCAGACACACATCAAGCACGCCTGTGGCGCCACCTCAAAGCGCTATTTAAGGCTTGCAGATTTCGACGATTTCAAGTTCGGCAATTGTGTTTTTCTCTTGTGGGGTTTTCAAAAAACGATCAGTTATGTCTCGTAGAAAACAGAGATCAGCTTTTGATCAAGTATCGGAGTTCGACAGAGGAAGGATAGTGTACTACCGAGATTGTGGATTACTTTTCAGGAAAATCGGTAGTCGTGTTGGACGAAACCAAAAAACTGTAATACGGACCGACGTGGTCGATCGCATCCACCTCAGTGCACCACTTCACGTGAGGACAGGCAAATTGTGCGCATGACAGTGACGGATCACTCAGTCACATCACGAACCATAGCACATCAATTGAGTCTGTAAAGCATCATTCAGTGTTTGCGCGTACCATTCGACGCCGTTTACAGCAGAGTGGTCTGTCCGCAAGACGTCCATTGCTTGGTCTACCCTTGACGCAGAACCACAGACGTCTCCGCGGCCAATGGTGCAATGAAAGAAGGATGTGGGTGGCAGAATTAAATGAAGTTGTTTTTACTGGCAAGTCACGCATCTGTCTGCAACACCACGATGGTGGGATTCGAGTCTGAAGACACCATGGAGAGAGGATGCTGAACAGAGCTGCGTTATGCACCGCCACACTGGTCCTGCACCGGGTATTATGGTATGGGGCGGTATTGGATATTACTCTCTCACTCCTCTAGTACGCATTGCAGGTACTTTAAATAGCCAGCGCTACATCTCCTAGGTGTTGGAGCCAATTGTCCTTCCTTACCTTCAGGGCTTGGCCACAGCCATATTTCAACAGGATAATGCGTGACCACACGTGGCACGCATTGTCCAAAGGTTCTTCGTCAATCACCAGATTGAATTGCTTCCTTGGCCGGCTCGCTCTCCGGATCTTTCACCGATAGAAAACATGTGGACCATGGTTACTCAACGATTGACCCAGATTACATCCCCAGCTGCCACACCAGATCAACTTTGGCAACGTGTGGAAGCTGCTTGATCTGCTGTACCCCAAGAACACATCCAAAGTCTCTTTGAATCAATGCCGAGGTATGTGGCAGCGGTGATCTCCAACAATGGCGGCTACTCTGGCTACTGATTCTGGCAGGAGCCACACTTCACAGAAGTCTATAAATTTAATCATTTGATATTTGGTCAACATGTTATCTACGAAATAAATTTTGTTGTGATATCTCTTGTCTTTCTTGGTGTTGCATTTACGGTGGCCAGCAGTGTATTTATCCGGGAGGATGTTTAGACTTTTTAAATAACATAAGCTTTATATACTTTTCAAAAAATAAAATGAACTGTTTATGTTATGTTATGAAAATATTTGTGTTTCTACCACCTAGACCTTTCACTTCAGTTTATTCCTAAACCTATCTTTCTAAGAAACTCAACTGTGTGGAGGATATTCGATTTTCGATAAGAGCTGTCTTTCATGTAGAACTGCATGTCTTCTTTTATGTTTGAATACAAATTTATTTATCATAACAATATGAAACATTTTACCCATAATAACAAAAGTGGGTAATTAAAAGTAGTTTCTGGATTACTTGCTATACATTAAAAAAAATTGAAAAAATCCGTGCATAAGGCATGGAAAATATAAAGCTTAAAACTACCGATATTTTTTTATTAGACTCTTTATTTACTTTTGAGTGCAACCAAGTGCTTAAAATTCAATTCCCTTAGTCATTAGAGTATGTACATCGATAAAATGTTATGATTTTTTGGCAATTATATAGACAGCAAAATAATTTTCATAACATTAGAGGAGACCACAATATATTATATTTTAAGATTATTTAATATATTTTACAAAGTGGAATAGATAACTAGAGCTATTTAAATATACATCAGTTCTAACATAGTAAAATCTGATATCTTTGTAAAGTATGAAACGTATTTTTGGTCTTGAAAAATTGTTGTAATAATAAAAACCTTGTACTATTAAGCTTTACTCCGCTGGATGAAAGGGGTGTTTACGGGTAAATTAAAATATAAATCTTGATAAGAAATGCTAAAAGAAATTGAATATGTTTATAGCAATATATATCAGTCGATGCTCGAAATTATTATATCCATAGACACAATCAAGTCTATAGTATTTAGAAAGAACAAATTAAGTTCTTATTAATAGTTATTTGTATAAAGAAATTCTAAAATGTTCTAAATTGTTAAATAAAGGGATTAAATTCTGATTCGTAGAGATTTATAGTTTCCTATTATGAAAGAATATATTGTACGTACTCACACTTCCATGCATTTTTTACCTGTATTTAGTACACATTCAATTCATAGATGTCAATTCAGGAACACTTATGTATATCGTATTCAAACAATTTTTATTTTCAACCTTTAGTATTATAGTGTAGCCAATTACAAAAATAGGTTTGAAGATATTCCTGTATAATTTTAGTTTTTAAATTAATATATACTTAGCTTATAATTATTTTAGTAAACCCAAGGAGATAACTCCCCTTCCTGCCTAAAACTGAACCAGCCCCAATTGTACAAATCACTTAAGTGTTCATACTTATTGCTCAAATTATAAAACGGTAATTTTCATGTATCATGTTGTTCTATTTGCCCTTTTTTTCTCGAATTTCGTTTTTCGCTCTCCTTTTCAGTTTCACTAAAGCTGCATCTTCCAGTTTCTCTATATGTTAGACAAGTGATTTCAAAAACAGCCACAAGAAGAATGTTTTTTTTTCTTGTTTCCAGTCTGAAATTTATTTATTTTTTATGTATGTAACAAGCTTCTCGCAACGACAATGACAATATGTCTTTTGTAACTTTTTCTCAGAAACTATTAAACATAAAGACACAAGATTTTGTCTGAAAAAAAACCCCTTTATCTTTATAATTAAGTGAAATTTTGAAAATAAAGTGCTCAGATTATTTTTAAAAAAATAAGATAAGTTTTGTATTACATAATTAGGAATTTAGTAAAAAATGTAATTTATTTTACGATATGTGTTCTCTAGTTAAATGCATTAGAAATATTTCTAAAATTTAATTTCAGTATACACAAGTGTATATCCATGCATGCAGTAGGTTTAGCTACTCAAACAATTTTAATAAATTTTTTTAAAAAAAACAGTAATTTTTATAAAGAAAATATTACCTTGTCAAAGTAAGTATTCTGTTCAACTTGTTGATCTTTGTTTGGTACTCCACAAATATTAATTTATTATCCATTAGTTTATAATGTAAATTAAAATCTCTCCAAGCCTTTAACTACAAATTCCGCTCTGAAATTTAACAGTTAAACTTGCAATTATACTGTTATCTAAAGTTGATTACGTATGAATAAATAAAAAGGCTTTGCAGTTGTTTCAGGATATTTAAAAAGCAAATATCTGCCAAAAGTGGACGTGTTACGTCAGCTGATGGTTTTTTTAAAAGTCTTTTTGACATACTTCTATAATTCAAAATATGGCATATGTGTTAAATCTCCAGAAAGGTCATGAATTGGATATTTCAAAAATATCAAAAACTCAACATCTATTATCTGAAGATTTTCAGCCTACTGATTTTTCCTTAATACAAAAATATATACAAAGTGATTTATTTCATAAAATTGTTATTAAACACGCAATTATTAACAAACATTGCTTTTTTCCACAAGAGTGCTATTTCTCAGAATGTACCACAAAATAACTAAAAATGTTTATGATCTTTTGTTCTTGATTCTTTTAAGATAAAAATTAATTCTGTAAAAGGGAGAATTAATTAACTAATATGCATTTATGTTTCCTCAATTTTACTGATTTAAAAATTTTAAAAATCGTCACAATTTAAACCTTACTCAAACATTTTTATATATTTCAGTATTCCTGATATCAGTTAAACTTTTCTTGAGAAAATCAAATCGTTGACAATAAAATGTTTTTTAAATCGCCTTACCTTATCCTCTGCAAATAAATAGTTTTCAGAAGAAAAAGAGAACACCATTCATTGATCTTTGTTTTTTTCCCCTTAACCACTACTCTTCAAGCCTTAAATCATGTAATCCGAAATTCTCTTTTAGCTGTTATGTCAGGAACACCCACTTCAAGCAACCCGACATCAGGTCGAATGAGCACAACGAATTTAACGCACCTCAACGAGGATAATTGATTTTTTTTATTTTTGTCAGTTACAGTGAATTACTCTCGTCTCATATTCCATTTCACAATGATTGTTACGTTTGCCGAACCTAAATTACTATAATCCATCAAATTAGAACAAAACGGGTAGTCTGTAGTTTCAACTAAGCACCATAAAAGAATTTAGCGGCATTTAACACTCTTGAAATAGTCCTTGGCTTACGAAAATAATTCATAGTAAATTACTGCTGGCTTGTGTAGGGAAAAAGGAGGGCATGTAGAGTAAAATATGAGCGAAATATGAGTACTAATATGTATGGAATTAACTCAAAGATTGTCATCTCTTATTCTACATAATCTAAATTATTTTGATTCGAACATTATCACAAAGAATTAAATATATATTTACACTTTAAAGGGAAATGAACCAGATAAAAAACTTTATTTTTTTTGTCTGATGATCACCAGAATCATAATAATCAATCATTAATACATAGAACTCTAGCCATTGCACCTACCACTATCTGTAATAGATGGTTAAGTCATAAGATTTTGTTTTAAAACCTATTCATAGTTTTTGAGGTAAAAATATCCGGGCTTTGATCCTCAAAATGGCCCCATATGATTTAAAATTTAGAACAATATTTATGTTGAATTTCTACTCATATTTCAACCAGAAATAAGATCATTTTAATGTGTAAGACTTTAAATTGAATGATAAATTTATTTTTAAGGGAAGATAGTTAACGAGAAAACGTTAAAATTATGTGATTTATATTTTTTATACAATATCAAATTCAATTTTGAACTTCTATCTCTCTCTCTCTCTGTATATATATAAAGGTTTTTTGTGATGTTATAATAAATTTATTATGTACTATTGCAACAAAACCAATGTTCACATTAACTCGCCGAGTTGGCAACCTCGATTTCGCATGTGTTGTATGCATTGAATTGGCTACTATGTGCTCCGTTTCATATATCACCAATAAGGTTGCAACAGTACATTACTGCAAGCTCTCACAGAAAAATATCGCAATGATTGCCTGGATTGGAATTGCTACATGAGAAGAAAGGCGTTGTCTCATGCGAAGACTTATTAACAATCAACGGAACTAATTACTCAACTTTCTAGAAGCTGTAGGTTTATTGAAACCTAAGGACTTTATAAATGAAGTGTTGGACGATGTAGCTTCAGTGATGGCTTTAACTGAAGAGGAGCGCAAATAATTAATTTAGGGAAAAAAGAACAAATAAATAGAACTGCATAATACCTGTAAATTACAGTTTAACAATTTGAGCAATAAATATGAGCCGTTATATAATTTGCACAATGGGGGTTGGTCAGTCATTAGGCAGACATGGGTTGCTCCTTCCACCTAGAGATCTTAAATAAAATATTAATATTATGCTTTTTGCTAATGAAAAAGAAATCAGGAAAAGTTTATGTGCCGGTGTAACAAAAGGCTGTTGAAAAGTAATTCCTAGAGTATAAAAATATACTACATAAATTAAAAAATGTCTTCTCTCGTCAAAATTTAACAAGGTATGTTGATAATCATAAATAACTTCTTATTTATGTCGTAAAAAATTATATTTTTTTTTCAACAATTCATGTTTTTATGCTTCTTTACTTCCTTAAATTCAAATATGCATTTTTTCCTTCAATGTTGATAGATGTATTTTGTTAAGAAACACTTAATAAAAGGAACCATAAATGAATTAAAATTTTGTCTTGTTTGTTTGAAACTCTACATATCAAAAATATTAAATGTAATGCATGAGGAATTGCAACTCAAATGCGAGCAAATCTTTGAGGGAGGAATTTTTGCTTTTCCGGGCAATTATCCTTTATTAATCCTATCATGTCTTAGCTAAAATTTGAAAAATGGATTAGCTTAACTTTACATCTCATTTACACAGTAGAAATTTATAGTTGGTTCAATATTGTGTTCCTTCCGTCCTCAGTGACACGACAGCCACGGAGGGCCTTTTCTTGTCCAGTCTTCTTTCTGTTAGTGTTATCCAATTTTTAGTTCTCAAAACTAGGATATCTTTTTCTAGACCATCAATCCATCTTAAATTTGGCCTGCCTTTTCTGCGCGTGCCAATTGAAACTTAATGCGTGAAAATTGATTGCCCAGAATGTTTTTGTTTTAAATAATTGGAATTATTTTACATACATCAAATCGATAATATCTCCATTGAAAAGGTAAACTTATATATTTATTACTGAATACTATAAGATCTATCTAATGTAATGTGTAATACTCTAGTTTGGACCTATTAAAAATCACGATAGATTTATAAATTTCACTATTGGTAAGAGCAATGGCAATAACCGGCAGAAAAAGTATTGCTTTAACTTTAGCTGAAATATTTCCTTATAAAGACTAGTTTTATTGGTGACCGATTGTACAGTTTGTATCAAAGAAATCCAGACCTAAGAGCATGCTTACCACTTTTGATTTATGCTTCACGCTCTCTGAGAACTTCAAAGTCATTTGAAGTTAACATAAAATAGTTCATATTCATCAGCTCTACATATTGGGATGAAAATAGTACTTGCACTTATGACTTGTTTTGAGTATTGGTGGCATGGCTGTTTGACTATCGTCACAGGAATGTATTTTTGAAATTAATTTTACCCATTATCTGAAGCAATAATAAAAAACACACAAATTCCTTCCTTATACATAAAAACTTAATATGTCTTAGTATGAAAATATATGACAATCAAACTAATTTTATTCAAAGTTTGCAAACCATTATTGTAAAAATATTATTTAGTTAAAAATATTAATAACATTGTATTTATTTTTGAATTTTTCAGAGCTCATTCTTCTCACGTCCAAATGCAGAAAAAAAGAATTTAAAGAATTTTTTTCTTTAAAATGTTTCAAATTCCTGTGAATAATAATGCAATAAATTTATAATTTTATTTGAAACATGAAAGAAAATTCAGTAAATCTAAATATCTTCTATAAGCAAAATTATAAATATTATGTAATAAGGGAATCAACATTATATAATTAAAGTAATGAACTAGCCAAGTTAAGATTTGTAGGATACTTTAACTTTCCTACAATGACATACAATTTTCTCAGTTTTCTTAAACTTCTTAACAAACATAAAAATATTGGTTTTAAATTTTCCAAATGCTCCAAATTACAAAGCCCGTTGCCAGTAGCTCTCAAATAGCTTCAAAATGTGCAGTTAATAAGCAAACACATTTGTATACTTTGTGAATGCATACATTTTAATTAATTGTTTCCAATCAATATCACTCATTTTAAACATTGTTACTTAAAAAAATGAAATCAGATTTTTAATTTTTTGCTGCATATATCTATAACAATTGCTTTTAAGTCATTAGCAGATAATTTTAAAGGTTTGCTTCAATTTTTTATCAAATTAATTCATAAACACTTCCAAAAATATACTCTTTATAAAATGAATGATTTTCATGCAATATTTGTTTTAAGTTGACGTAAATAATTGTGAAATTTACTTTTTTTTAATAAAGAAACACTAAATAATTAAATATCCTTAAAATAGAATATATCTTAGAGTATTTTTCACTTTATTTCTTGTATTTTTGTATACTTAAATGGCCTGATTCTAACAACACTTTTTGATTCGTGGTATTGGGTGACTTAAATAGCGCATGGTATTAGCACATCTAAAATCCTATTAAAAGAAGCATTTCATAGATAAATTTGTACAAAAGTTTAGAAATCTCTAGGGGTCATGTATAGCTTGTGAGATGTTGAGAGAACAGGCAGGATCTACGTAAGTAGAAACTGACGAAAGAAAATTAGATTCTTACAATAACAAAATAGAACGAAAATTATTTAGTAGATTCGACTAGACAGTGTTTGTCAAAGTAGAATGTTCTTAATCCCATTAGTAAATGTTCACAAATTTATCAACTAATTATTTTCTGTTTGTTTGAATTTATTTGCAAAAATTTAATTTTTTTTTTTGTTGTAAATGCTTGATGAGACTGAGTATTCTTTATTTTTATGTACATTCGAAATACTTAGAATTTCTTTAAACTTTTAGAAAACTTTCTTGAGTATCTGCATATATTTGGTGTAAACATCACGAAGCTTTCACGGATTTATGTGATCTTCTAGTGTTTAAAGACAGATGTTCTTTGTTGATACGAAATTCATTCTCTCTTTGCATATTTTTAATTTTTTTTTGTTCTATACGAATTAAATCTACATCTACACCTGCTGCATAATATTCGTCATAGCCTAAGCAATTTTAAGTTTTAATGCCATGAGAGCTATTATTACAATTAATAGTATAAGTAAAATATTTTTTTTTTAGTTTTAAAATATTTTTGTTTATTTAAAAAATTTAATCTGTCTTGTTACAAACTGCTCATTATGTTCTATAGCATTTTTGTAATCTTCTCAGTTTTTGCTGAAAATCTGTGAAAATTTAATTAAAACTTACAAACTGTTGACAGCTTTTAAAAATATAATTTCCATGCTTATCGCATTACATTACTGTATATTCAAAATGTATAATATTTGCCTTACTAATATAATTTTCTTTGTGTTAGCATTTTTTCTTTCTTTTTTTTTACTTGAGCTTCTATTTTGGTTCAATTGAAAAATGAGCTTGTAATTTTGCATCTAAAATTAGTGATGTGCACATTCACGTATATTTGTTTAAAAAAGTTATAAAAAGCAGAAATTTTGTAAAATTTTGTTATTTTTTTGTAAATTTATTTTTATATGTCGAGATTGTTTTAATTAACGTCACATTTTGAGCTACAAGAGGCTATCGATTACGGTCCTCGTAACTTTTAATGGGGGTCAAAGGACGAGGACACCGCCTTAACTAGCAACCCACTCATCAAACTTCCATCCTCATTAACGAAAAATTTTTAAGATACACAGTAGAGATTAAACAAGTTTGACATTTATTGACAACTTTACAAAAACAATTTTAAAAAACTATGTTATACAGAGTTGAGGTTTCTTAAACTTGATTAAAAAGTTGCAGTATCAACTTTTGTGCAAAGTTGCAAAGTACAAGAAAGACGTTATATCATTCTGCATAAAAATTTCTTAGATACTTTTGATAGTACAGTATAATGGTGAACAACGATGGTTTTGTTTGTTGAACAATAACTATTTAAAGATTTCTTGTATTTCATAATTAATAAAAAAGTTGAAATATTAACAGCACATTTAGATTGTTACGAGCAGTAAGATAATTTAAATATATACACAGTCAGACTCCAATTTAACAAATTCATCGGAACCGAACATGTTATTCGTTAATTCGGGGATATTTGTTATATCGGGATCCAAATAAATGCAAATATGTTACACTTACCTTTTGGAAATTCTATCATAAGCAACTGCACAAAAATTATCCATAGTTAGGAATTACACTATATTCAGCTGCTAAAAATACTATTAGTGAATTATTACTCGCTAGTTAATTGCAAACTTTAAGAAACTAATTAATAAATAACAATCTACTGATTCCTGACTCGAAATTTTTTTTCGACTCTATGCTGAGAAGAAAATACTGCCTTATTTACATCATGCTGTTACATCACAGTTTTCAAACAATGTAAAGCATTGGAATATATAAGTTTTGATAGGAGCACCAAGATCGTTATTCACAGACTCGGACAAATTAACAATTTCCTCAACTCAATTGAACAGATAGACAGCTCGTCAGAAAATGTAACATAATCTTTAAAATGTACCCCAGAAGTGACTTCTTTTCATATGATTTTTGCAAACCGTATGCATAATAAACCTCACTTCTTTCAAGAAAGAAATATAAAATTTAAAAACTCATAAAATATCCCCTATGTGTTGTTGTTGCTTATACCACCTGATCGACAGTAACATCAGATCAAGGTCCACGAAATTCATCGCGGCTAAGGGATAGAATTTTATACCTGTCGTTAGCCTTAGCTTTGAGCTCCATTAAGGTGACAGCACGATTTCGCTCGGTACAACACGATAGATGGCGACACCATTCGGACCCACTGATTTAACGAGCACGTTCTACGTGTGCACTTGGCGGATATTTGGTGGCATCGGGCATCGAACCCAGGCCTTCCGGTCAGGAGACCGATGTTCTAACCACTAGGCTACCCTCGGCCCACATATCTCCTACGTTGTAGAGTGGAATGAGATAAGAAATGAACTTCGTATCTTATTCAAAACTTACGTGATAGGTTGCATTCCTGAATCATATGAAAAAGGTAAAGTAAAATAAAGGGCTGCATCCTTTATCTTCGAAATGTGTTGCTTACAAGAAAGATCTTTTTCTGTTCCGGACAAAAAGTTATACGTCATTTGAAAAGCAATCCAATTTATTATAATCTAAACTAATCAAAAAAATTTCGGCTGTGGAAATAATTTGGGGTTTATTATTCGTTAAATAGGGGGTTTTGTCTTCCTTTTAATCGGAGATAAGGAAAATTCGTTAAATCACGAAATTCGGTAAATCTGAGTCCGACTATATATGGAAATATATCTTAATTATTAATCTGAACTAAATCACTCTTCTCTTATATGTATTGAATAACACATTACATAATTATGCAATTAATATTTTCACTATAATAATAATTTTACCACCATATAAAGGATATCAATTGATTCATTAATAATTTAATTTTAGAAAATTCATTCGGTTACCTTATGGCAAATTACCTTCGGTAGTAAATCATAGTTCTTGTTGTACAGAAACCTAATACGGAAGAAATTCGAAAGTTTTAAAATTTCGGTCCTACAATCTTTATTGGAACTTACATTTCCTTTTACTTTTTATTTTGAATCAGTTGAAAAAAGAATATAAAGGGAAATGTTCGCTGAAGATTTCGTGCATCTCCAATTCCTCGACTTTCTTACTTGTTATTTGTTTTTGTTTTTAACATATAAAAAATGCTTAAAGAAGATGAATAGAAGAAGAATGTAAGAACAAGTCATAAGCTTAAAAACGTTTACAAATAAAATTACTTTGAATGTTAATAAACTATAGCTTCCAAAATGCATTTTTATAGCCCTGCATTTTTCAAGAACAGACTTTAATTTCCTGTAGACATCAGAAATTCCATCGCTCAATTTTTTTCTTTTAAGATGTAATTTAACAGATCCGACGAATGAATCAAAGTTGCAATATGAAGAGTAAAGAGATAGATGCAAAATGTTCTTACATATAAGTAAAAAAAATTTAATTCCGGTTTATAATTCTTTTTATCTCTCGAGGAATCTTAGATTTAAAATAGATATTTGAATTTCTCACAACACTGGAAAAATTATTATTAAATGAAAAACGACTCCTTAGAATAGTACTAAAACTCTAGTATTTGTTTAACTTAAGGTAAGTATTAAGTATTTGTTTAGCTAATTTTCTATATATATTTGGGAATGTATTTTTGTAAACAATTATCTTCAAAAGAGAATTAGAACTGGACAAGTAGAAACTTGGTACTTTCAAACTGATTTAAAGATTATTACAGTCAAATATTTTTGTAGAATTTTCTGATTTCATTATTTGTGTTTGTAAATATTTCATTGATAAGTTTGTTAAAATCATATTCTAATTTTTATTAACTATTGATAAAATGTGAAATTGTGTCTTAAATATAAACTTGCTTATTAATGGTTTACAAAAACATTCTTTTTAATTTAAGTATTTTTCTATAGGTTTTAAATGTGCTATATAATAAAATTAACTTTACTATGTTAATTGTTTTAATGATTAACAAAAAAACTTTCTAAGAATATTATGTTAACTTCCAACTTGCTTTTCCAACTTTTTCCATTCTTGCGTGTATTAAAATAGTTTATACAAGCAAAATATATAACGTTATGCACATTAGTTCAAATTCCATAATTATATATAACATTCCATATTATAAGTTAAATTTCTATAAGGCATTTTCCTGAATATGTATTAATAATTTTCAAAAAAATATTTGTAATTTTTTTAAATTTTTCTATTTTCTGCATAGATTAAATGAATTCTAAGGGAGTTTATATTAATGTGTACAGTTCGTAATTGAATTATGTAAGGTACATTTTCATGGAACATTTACTAAAAGCGTACGAAAATTACTTTTTGAAAGTATTTGAATATTTTTACTCATGAAGAGTTTTTAATGCTCAAACAATATTTACGTTCAGTAGAGAATTTAAATGAATCTTTAAACTTCTATCATTAAAATTGAAAGCTATTAATATCTTGAAAGAATTTAATCAATTTTACAAAAGTACTTAAATTTAGAAATCAACCTATGTATGCAAATAAACATCCTTTTTTTCTATTGATGGTGTTTCTTAAGAAGTCATCCAGAAAAAAATATCAAGTATATTTAAGACCCCCTTAAGTGCCGCCGTCGTATATATTCGTCTCACTCAACCGGTGCGTTATGTGCCTCGGACGTAAATATCCGTCCTTCCGAAATACTATTCTTTTCTTTGTGCTGCTATCAGTAAAACTATTCCAAAGGATTTGGAATGCAATAAAACAACCCTGATAGTTTTTGCAGACGACTTACTTATTTCAGAAAAAAATTTGTCTACTTGTGCCTTTTCTTTTGCCCTTAATGCATCGCATACACGCTCATGTGAGAGAAACGGTGGCACTGAGGAGCGAATCGCGTGACTTTTAATCAGCAAGTAAAGAATTTTAAGATAAAAGTATCGAGATCCAAATTTTCAATTCTATCACTTCCAATTTAATCCATAACCTTATTTTATTTTTTATTCATTTTAGTTTTAAAGAAAGTAATTAGTCATGGTCAGTTGGTCATTATCACGAGCTCGTGTTTCTTTCGAATCATGGATAAGAGTTTTGATACCACTTAAGATCCGTTATGCAGAGGGTTAATTTAAGTTAAATTTGTTAAGCATTAAAAATCCTCACATTGACAAGATGTAGAAGTTTAGAGAGTGTGGTGTCAACTAAGGCGTTCTTCTTATGGCTTGATCGTAGCTCAAATTATAAAGTCCATCTCAAAGGTATTTGTATTACTTCTGAGTACAACTTTAGTGTTGTTGCTGCTAATGATACCTGTCTGACGGTGTCAGATTGAGGCTCACGAAATTCTTCACGGCAAAGGGCTAGATGTACGCCTGTCGTTAGCCGTAGCTTTGTGCACCATACAGGTGACAGTACGATTGATGTAGTTCGTAAACTATAAATTTATTTGCCAATCATTTTGGAAACATTTAACTGTTTTCTTTGAAAGATTTGTATAATTCTATACGTTGCTTTGAGAAGAGTTTAATATATTTCAAATTGTTTAACTATTTATGTTATATATATAAAGTGAAGTGTTCACTAATCCTGAGACTGAGGTATGGAATTTTAAATTTTAACTTTATCACTCTTCGCTTACTCCGGGTCTATACTCTTTGTTTTCTTCATTTTAATTTTTAAAAACATTAAATTGTTACTTCAAAGATTAATACAAATATATTAATCGAAATTTGAACGAATTGAACGAAATTCAAAATTTCAAATTGCTTTAAAATTGCTTCAAGTTGCTCAATTTCTGTTTGACTAGTTCTGGAAACAAAAGAAAAGTAAAACAAATGAGTTATCTTATACTATCTTTTGCTACATTTATGGAATACATAAGGGTAGATTTTTTTCCGTAATAAAAAATAATGCTCATAATTAATAGCAGCTGGATATTGGTAACCGTATGTTATAATTGATCTAATTAGTCATTTTTATATAGACATCGTAATTCTGAATATTTAGCAAAGAAAATAAATGACACTTAGAATGGTGCTATCTTTTGTAAAACTTTTGCATTTTGTCAAATAAAGACTTAGAGACCCTTTTAAAATGAGAAAAAAATATCTATTAGAAATATGAATGCGTAATACAATTTTAGGAGTAATGTAAGAGCAGCAAAGTTTTTAATAAGGAAAAATATTGGGTAAAGCACTAGTGCCTTTAAAATGCTAAGAACTCAAAACACTGAAAAATATGTGTTACTGCTTAATATTTATGAAGGTACGATCAAAGGAAAAATGCATAGAAAGATTTTAATCTTATGTTATTATTATAAATTGCGGTAGCTAAGTGATATATTGCTTATGAATTTTTTTTTTTACAAATACCGTTTTAATTCTAATAAGTTTTTGTACACAATTATAACAACACATTTTAATTATTTTGTGACAATATATTGAAATTCCCTCTTCATTTTACTAAAAAACTAACTACATGAATTGAGCTTTTTCAGTTTGTGCTTAAATGAATAAACTATTTTATACAAATGAGGAAATTCAACTTCACTCCTCGCATGAAAATTCAAATGACTTTTTTTTTATCAATTTCACCTTCTCCTTTTCTGCATGAAATATTTATCTGTAGTGTGTAAGAGCTTTCTTACAATACAATTGTAAATTAAAAAATAATCTTTCATAGTTCTTATATCTTTTTTTTCCATTAATGACAATTCTGATACAGTTTAGAAATCCCACTGTTTAAATTTTCTTTATGTTTTACTCGAATGTGAAAGTCATCAATATATATATATATATATATCTCAGAAAATTATACTTTCAAGGAGCTTATAATAAAAGAAATACGAAATACGGAAAGTATAATGTTATAATATAAAATTTGAATGATTGTTCTATTTTCAACTGAAAACCCTTTGCTGTATAATTTTTTGTACCTAATAAAAGGTTTTATAAAATTCTCCATTGAATCATAAGTACAGTACTTTTTGTTTAATCCATACTATATAGTCTATCACTCTAAGCAGTTCCTAACTTGCAATATTTTTGAAACTTAAAATAAATAAAAAGAATCACTTGTAAAATTTAGTCTTTCTGAATAATGTTTCCCCATGTTGAAATAATGCTAATGCAATGAAGCAATTTTGGAAGGAAGTAAACTATATCTAATTCCTTCATTAAGTCAGCTCACATGATGTACTGCAGAAGTCTTTAATGTTTCCCCGTGTTGAAATAATGCTAATGCAATGAAGCAATTTTGGAAGGAAGTAAACTATATCTAATTCCTTCATTAAGTCAGCTCACATGATGTACTGCAGAAGTCTTTAATGTTTCCCCGTGTTGAAATAATGCTAATGCAATGAAGCAATTTTGGAAGGAAGTAAACTATATCTAATTCCTTCATTAAGTCAGCTCACATGATTTACTGCAGAAGTCTTTTTACGAAACTTGAATACAGTTAATCGCTACATTTTATAATGTTTGCTCCAATCAAAACAAAGTTTTCTTGCCATCATTTATTGAAATCTTACAGAGTACTCATTGTAACGACCATTTTAATGAACTTTCACTATCAACATAAACAAGATTCTTTACATCATACGCCTTTGTACGAGAAATTTTCAGTTATAAAATCTTTATTGTGAGTGTAATACAGAATTTTTCTAAACACACACATATAGGGGAGCTACAATGGAAGTGTTTACCATATTTCATGCCACATTTACTTTTTCTTACCGATTCCGCTTTTGCGTGGATTCCTTTTACGAAAGTTTTTAAAGTTTATGCATTGAAGTGCTAAACACATCAGGAATAGTAATAGCAAATATCCACATGGAAAGAGTATCGCATAATGAATGCGTAAATGAGCAGTAAATCGGCCAAGCTTTCATTTCGCCCATGAACCGAAATGTCGTTGTACACTACTAGGTGAGGACCGACACAAGAGAGGTGGACTGAAAGTAAGATTGTCTTGTTTAATTTGGTTTGGGTTTATTTGCTTTATTATTATCAGAGTGTATTATAAAATTACGCAAGGACTATTAGGAACTGTCCTTGTTGTTTTGAGCTTCGGTCAAGTAACGATGATGACACCTGAGCTGGCAAACTTCTTTTTAAAACTTCCACCTACGCCAACTTATTATTTCTGTATTCAACATGCGAAGAGCATAAAATGGTTTATAGATAGGGAACTACAAGGCACATGCGCTTAGTACAGGAATCAGGTGAAGACAAATAATGAACCGTTCAACAAATTTACCAAGAAATCTTCCCAAAAGGACATAAAGGGCATCACCATTGGCTTGCACATCTACATTAAAATCTGCAAAATTACGAGTCATTTTGAGAACAAATTCACTTGTATGTTGCTACAATCAAAGAAAATCCCAATGTATTCGATTGTTTTCCGGTGATCATACACCGCCAATTTCAGGCATGCTTGGCTTCTGATGGTACAAACTTTGAACGTTTTTTGTAACAGTATGAACTGCATTAATATGATATGCCAATTGTTCTCCAATACATGTTTCTAATTAATAACACTCTTGTATCACATTTTTTAAAAAAATTTCTACCACTTCTACCTTTTTATTCTGACGTTTCCAGTCATTGGTTGCTATGCAATTCTCAAATCTTTAAGGTATGTTCTCTTCATCACATAAAAGTTTGTCACAACATTTTTGGGAGATAAAGGCACCCTGTTTCTCTCTCTCTCTCTCTCTCTCTCTATATATATATATATATATATACACAGAGTATATATATATACTTTATATACTCTATAACAAAAAAAAGGCACCAAGAGTGAGTTTTCCGACTGACACAAAAATTACAGGGAAGAAAATGATTAAAATTTCTGAAAAATTGAATGATTTATTTTAGAGTTACATAGTTACAAGGTAACGAGCTCAATCAAGTATTGACCTACCACTACTCTGGATGGAAGCTGTGATAAAGCACCCTGATGGTCTCCTTTGGTATTTTTTGCCAAATTTGCTTCAATTGTCGTGCCAGGTCATCAACATTCCCTGGTAGATGCAGTCGCCTTCCCATCATATTTCAGACATTCTCAATTGGAGAGAGATCTGGCTGGCCAAGGAAGTATTTGACAAGCTGTAAGACAGTTCATTGCAAACTGTGCCGTATGTGTTGTAGCATTATCTTGCTGAAGAATAAGGCCAGGATACTGAAAAAGGAACAGTAGCAAACAGTTCTCAGAATGTCGTCAACGTACCGCAATTCTTTAAGGGTGCGTCTAATGATGACCAAAGAGGTCTGGAGCTCAAAAGAAATGGCAACTTAGACCATAACTTGGTTGATGGCCTGTGTGGCGTGAAATAGTGAAAGCAGGATTGGCACGCTACCCTGGGCGTCTTTAAACACGTCTTCGATGATCGTCAAGACACAGTTGGAAGCACGATTCGTCGCTAAACACTCTACGTCCCCAGTCAGCATGATTCCAACCTGATAGAGTCAAGCAACACTGTAAAATGACTCGAAAGTCTGTAGGCGGGAGAGGCAAGTGACGTAGTGGTCAGTACGTCGTAGATTTTGCTTAATCAGTCGTCTGTGAATGGTCAGAGTGGATACTTGTATACGGGTCGCACGTCTGATGATTGATAACAACGAATCAGGTGCTGTGACAACTGATCTGACAGTCAATCTGTCCTCCCGATTTGCTGGGGCCCTAGGTCGATCGCTGCCATTATGACACTTAAACCTGCAACTGTCCACCCATTCTTGCCAGCATTTTCTAATGACCGCATCGTTTCGACCTATATGACGAGCGAATCTCTGATTTGCCCAACCTGCCTCTTTCAATCCAATGACACGACTTCTTTTGACCTTTGCCAGTTGCTCGTAATGAGCTCAAATCCTGCGGTGAGGACTTTTTTCAGTCATTGAAAGGTATCCTAAATCGCAATGCAACATAATTTTTGACCATCAGTTTGAGAACCGCTTCTAAAAGACACCTGCTAAGTGCTCTGTTCCGATGCCCTGTAGCTTCTGCTATTTATTCAATGGACTAAAATTTTAATCTTTTGCATGTTTGGTACAAATGTCTTAGCATAGGAAATTTCATCACAATCGGTCAAATCTTTTTTTTTAAGTTATAGAATGTATGTTTAACATAAAGCAAAAAAGAATGATGAATATATATTTATAATACAGAATGATTGACATGAATATATGTGTGTAGGTACTATACATATATCTATATTTTGATATACTTAATACGTATTATATAGTTGTGTTCATTTTCTTAGAAAAATGTGTAATATGTTTTATGGTGCTTTTGAAAACAAATTCAATAATTTCTGTTGTAATTTATTATACATACAAGATTAGGAAATGCAACATCGAAGCTGTCTTTTATTCAGAGTAAAGACTAAGACTTTTTCTCAAACAATTATCAAAACTTTCTGCGGTCCTCAATGGGTACTATTCTTTAATTAAGAAGCCATATATCTTGAAAATTGAAATTTATATTATTTCATCTCTTTCGTGTAGAAACGTTTTAAAATCTATTACATTTTACAGGAACATATTTGTTAAAGAAAATTTTGTTTAACATTGATATAAGCATAATCTGATTTTTTTTAAAAACTAAAACACATACATATATAATAAGTTACCTAATCAACAACCCTTTAAAATATGATATTCAAAATTCCTTAAGGAGATATTAATTAGTAATGCATCATGTAAAAAGATGTAATTATCAAAACTTTTAAATTATTGCGTACTAGGAAAAATAGTGGAACTTTCTTTAAATATCCCGAATGGTAATGACTTTTTCCAGCACATTAATCTTATATAATTAAATTCAAAATCCTAGGTAATATATTATTATGCTTTTCTGTAATTCAAATTAAAAGGCATTGAAATCTGTCGCTCCAGTCCCTTTAGAGATAGGTATGTAAAGATTAGTGGAGCGAACCGCTTGGGACAAAATACGTAGAGGATCAATATTCGAACTACATCATTATGGAAGGAATTTCTCCAATCTTAGTTGCATTGTTTTGATGTAATGACGTTTATCTAGGGAATGAGATCCATTGTTGTGGCACCTATTGAGTTAAATTGCTATCAAATGCAGGGGGATTTTCTCGTATAGTGAACATGAGGTGAATTTCAACAATGTTAATCACTAACTATAGATTGAAATACTAAAATAAATATTTAGACATTAATCTAATTTATAAAACGTGAATTACAAACGTAAATGTTCCCTGATGGGGGTTTATTTCGAATGATGTGTGAAAGAAGCTTGTGGAAGATGTTCGAAAGAAGATAGTGGGTTTATTTCTAAAATTATGAAATATGAGGACGTCTTTTTGAATTCCAGTTTTCTCCATTAAATTGTCAAACATTCATTTAATAGTTCTTTCTTGTCGTCAGAACAGAATACATCTCAATAATTTATGCATAGCTATGAAATGTTTATTCCACGAAATATCTTTTGAATTATTTGAAGAAAAATATATATCTAAGGTAAAAAATTCAAAGACAAGTATAAATTTATGATATATTTATTCTTTTCATGATTATATGCCTGTCATTAAATGGCGTTATTTGTTTAACTCAATGTTAATTTTCACTTATGATGTGAATGTGTTTTTACATTTAAAATAATGATTTTATTAAAATTTTTTCACAATAATAATAAATTAATTTGCCAACACACGCCAATTGCGAATCTTCATAAATACTGCAACTACTGCAACCGATTTCACTGCAAATTTAATTAATTATTTCTATATATGAATTCTTAATATAAAAATTATACTTTAATTTTAGGATCATCCCGGGTTTGCAAAGTCTCGTTGACAGTAATATAACTCTGTGATGATTACCAACCATTTTTTTAAGCTTTATACTTTCAGAAAAAAACTAATGCTAAATTTTACGCATTATTTTGTAAGAAACTCATAACAAAAGGTATTTGTACTTTTAAAAATAGTTAGAAATATCAGTACGCATATTCAAAAATTTAGTTCTGAGTAAACATTTCGCTTGAAGCAAATTTGATAGTTTAAAAATTTATATATCTTAATTTTTACGATGATTACAATATATATATATATATATATTACTTTCCTTTTAAGAGATTTAAGTAGTTATATTGCCTCTAAGCAAAAATTTGCTCAAAGTAAAATATAAAGATTATATCTCTTTATTACCATCAATAGATTTGATGGGAATTGATAAGTGAAGTATTTCTTTTGACTTATTCAAGTCCTAAGTCTGTGCATTTCTTTTCATTAAAAATTTTATAAATATTTGTGTTTCATAAGATTTTATTCATTTCTTTGAATTTTAATCCTTAGACATATTATTTATCTTTCGTTTTTTTTCTTATTATTCATAGTACTTTTTTTATTTTAGATGTTTTTAGTAGACTAACAAAAGTCATAAAATGTGGAAGTTTGGTATCATCAAACTAATTCAACCCTACATTTCAATAATATATAAATATATACAACGAGTGGGCAAATTATCATGACCAACCCATCAATATAATATTGGATCACCTTTTGTCCTTAATACTGCGTAAATTCTTCTTGGCATTGACTCTATGAGATGTTGGTAGTTAGTATGAGGAATCTGAGACCATATCCAATTAATTGTTCTTTCGAATGACTTTAGATTGGAAGGTACTGGTTCTAGCTTTTGGATGCCTTATTCAAACTCATTCCACATATTTTCAATTGGATTGAGATCTGATGATTGTTATCACCAACTAAGCAAGGTAAATTCTCGGGCATACTCTTTGAACGATCTGTGGACAATACCTGCAGTAAGACATGGAACATTGTCCTGTTGAATGTACTCATACCTGGCAGTGTACATCATTAACATAACTGGATGTACTAGATCTGTGATAACATTTGAACACACTTGGGCATTCAGACGTTATTCCATATGAATCAAGGAATCCTTGCAATACAAAGAAAATATTCTTCAAACCAAAGTAATGTCTATGGTACCATTCTTCCATTCCTATTTTTCCATATTTGAACCCTGTCATCTGCATAGTGAAATTGAAAATGTGAATAATCTAACCACCTGAACCGTTTTCTGCTAATATTTGTACAATTCGAGTGCTTCTTTGTAAAATGAAGATTTATGTTCGTGTTCAAGGCCTGCATTAGAAGCTTTTGAACATGTCGGCTGCTGAATCTTACGGTGTAATGAGGTAATGTGGGAGGGGGGATAGTTTGTTTAGAGATCTTTGCAGTTGATCTTTGATCTGTTCGACTGAACAACTTTCATAATTCTCCTTTCCCATCAAGCTGTAGGTAGGCTGTGACGACCACTAGCTTGACGCTAAAACCGAGCTCTCTGCTTAATATAATCCACTCTTTTTAAACATTAATAACTGCTTATTTTAAACATTTCCAAAGGGCAGCTGTTTTGCCAACATTGGTCCCGAAGTTTCAAAAGCATAAAAGCACACATCCCGTTTTCAAACTCAGATAAATCCCATTCTTTCCGTATTTCTCTGCAAGAAACATAGTGCAATTAATGCTTCACTATCCCGCATTCCTTATTAATAGTTATTTCACCCTCTAGTAACAACTACGGGAAGTTACGTCTGATCTCCGCGAAAGTGTCCAGTGGTCACAATAATTTGGTGACTCAGTGTGCACATTGTATAGAGAGATTACAAAAGGAGAGCGAGAGACACACACATTACAAAGCTAAACGAAGTTTACTGGCGATGCATTTTATAACTTTGAATCTCAGTCAAGTGATGAGGGTGGCAACTGAGATCTCATTCCTGTCTCTAAACTTCCACACCATGTCATCGAGAGGAATCTGACCTTGAGCAAGTTTACCTGGTGAGCACACTAGTACAGATTTACATGGTTCACACTAATTTACCTTTTACTTGTTGAGCACACAAAGAGTATGGCATGTTTTATTTGTTTTTCTAATGACCTTATACTTCATGAAGTTTCGAAAAGTTCATGTTAAAATTATATATAGAATTCGAGCCTATAATAAATCTGCTTATATTTCTGGAATTGTTTTTGCTTATTACTCATATTTATTATCTTTAAAATAAAAAAAAATCATGGCTTTCTTTTTCTGTTCAAAATTTAGATTTAGTTGAAGTTTTATCCAGGGATAAAAAGAACTCAGTTCTATCACAATAAACTTCCTGAAGCATCCACTTTGTAGAGTAGGATTATAAGAGAAGAAAAAAGAGAAAAACGAGAAATTTATAGAGGCCAATTAATCGCACAAACTTGTTAATTTAATTAAGATGGAACTCGATAAATAAATATTCACTGGGGAGTAACAAAAAATGGGATTTTTATATATCGTTAAACCTGAAATGATTAGATTTACTTCGTTTAAAATATCATATTCTTTTACAATACATCTTTTTCACCTGATTAAGAATTGTGTTATTCTCGCAAAGAGATGATTTCTTTTAATAGAGAAACGTTTTTCAACCGGTAGCTTTGGTCGACACATTTAAGAACTTTTTCTAATAAGATATAATGAAAACTCTTATGTGTTATTAAGTGCGGATTTTTATACAAAAGTTTGCTCATATTTTTTTTTTATCTTTATAGATCAACGGTAGGCAAGTAGTTAAGTTTGCGAACTTCACGGTATCCGGAAATATTTTTTTCTACCAAAACGAGACAAGCGGGATAATAGAGTTACCACATGCTGTGTGGTTGGGAGTTTCAGAGTTTGAAGTCAGCTTAAGTTTCGTCTCTTTCTCTCGACTTGTACTATAAATGAGTTTCCGATAGCTCTAAGACTGCGTCAATTCCAATTAACTAAACCACTTTGTTTTAAAATTTATTTAACAATTTATTTTTAATTCAATATTATTGTTATATGGGGCAGAAAACACATAAAAATTCTATAAAATGTATTTTAATACCGAAAATGGCAAATGTTTGGTATTTTTTACCAAAGATTTACCCTGTACCATATTTTCTAGATGTTTCTTCAAGTTTCTCACATGTCAAATTTATCTACATCTGGAATGAAGAAAATCAAATTAAGTCTACATCCTATTATATTTTTGTTCAATTAAGATTTTGGTATCTAGATATATATACTAGCATATTTCCAAAGTTATATTAAAAAAATACTTTAAAAAAACCTCTTTTTTTTAAATTTACATGTTAAAGTAATTTTAAATATTCCATCATTAATTATAGTTTCTGCCTAATGACCTGATGGTCAATGGCCAGGCATTTGATAAATAAATTATAGTTTCTTAGTTTTAATTGAGAGAATTTAGTGTTACAAAGTAATATCGCTAATGCACTGATTAAAATTAACACAGCAAATGGGCTTCTTTTTTATTTCATGAGTTCTATGTCGATAGTAAAGCCATACGGAAGTATTTGTAAAATAATCAAAGATGTTACTTTAAATGTCAGAATAGATGCTTCGTAAGGCAACAACAATATTTTGTTTCAGCAAAAACAATTTTATCATTATACTTAGCCCGTCTTTTAATCAGGTATTTTCTTTAAGACATTGGGGCAAAATTATTATAATTAGTCATTATTGAGCAAAAATGAGTAGAGTCACGTAACTTGATAAATAGAGTAAAAGCCACCTAAATAGTGTAACCAGTTAGGGATTTTTTTTCAAATCTTCTCATATAGTAATGATGCATGATATATTAGCTGGGCTCAATTTCGTTACGTTTAAATAATGCTACAGATAATAAAAACTATACTTAAAACAAAACCCCCTGTTTAACTTTTAACTTTGATTTTCCATAACCTAGCCGAGTCTCAAATTAAACACCTAATTATTTCTTAGAAAATATATTCTAAAAAAAAATTCCGATCCCAAGTTCATAAAACTTTATGGTCTTCGCTTGTACGATCCCACATTTACTTTCGAATCGAACACATAAAGTGTTTCGCAGTTCTGGAAATAAGTAAAGAGCCCACTTAATTTTTTCGAATCACTTGGAGTTCGTTTCTCTCAGCAAAAAAAAAATGTGTCAATTGCTTGCTGAATAAAACTGCTTTTGATAAAAAGTTATCGATGCTCACATAAAACACCATATGTGTGGGGGGGCGCACGTGTGTGTGTGTGTGTCAGGTCTGGAAAGTTTAACTTAAAAATTAATCGAATAATAATTAAAAATAAAACTAACTCTTTACTACGGTGTAAAAAAAGGTAGGGCCAGCTCTGACTTAGATATAGCATAATCAAGAAGAGAGATTGATGTCTCCTAGCTGTTTTGTTGTCTTTTGTTCAAACCGATTTGCCGTCTTGTTGAAGTAGCTACGCTTAAAGAATAATAAAGTACCGATACTTTAAAGATGACTTTTTTCTTCATTTACCAGCAGGCCCCTGGGACCTGACACACACACACACACACACATATATATATATATATACATACACTTATATATGTAATCAAAATTTCTCTACAAGAGAGAGATGAATAAACATGATCAAACTGAAAAGAATTGAAATTGTAAGATATCCAAAAAATAGATTTTAAATGGAAATATGAAAAATTAAAATAATAGAGTTAAATATAATATATATATATATACACTCATTAGAGCCAAAACATTATGACCACTCCTACATTTTACAATGAACTCGCCTGGATGACGTGGAAGGCACGTGATCAGGTGGAAGTAAGACTTAACTGCTGCTGGAGAGTCTGAAGAATCATTCTTTCACTTACTTCTGTGTTTGATGGGAAAGGCTGCGGATATAAGCGACATTGACAGAGGGCAGATTGTAATGGCTCTGAACAAGTATTTCCGAAACTGCACGACTCGTGGGTTTTTCGAGATCTACAGTTTTTAGTACTTATGCAGAGTGGATGAATGACGGTGAAACCAGCAGTAGATGACATGGTGTTGGACGTCCACACGCTATCAAAGGAAAAGGTCGTCAGAGACTGCCTCGCATGGTGAAGCAAATCCGGAGCTAGGCAGTGGTTCAGTTGACAGCCCAATACAATGCAGGGTCAAGTAGAATAGTATCAGAGCACACTGTTCAGCGGACACTGTTGGATATGAGGCTATGCAGCAAACGTCCCACTCGTAGGCCTTTGCTGACCAAGCGTCATCGCAAAATGCGCCTGAGTTGGGCCCGGGAACATCAAGACTGGTCCTTGAATCAGTGGGAGAGAGTTGCCTGGTCAGATGAATCACAGTTTGTCATTCATCAAGCCGATGGTCGTGTCAGGATACGCCATCTTCCAGGCGAACAGTTGCTCCATCAATGTACAGTAGGTCACACACAGGACGGTGTTAGCAGTATTATGCTTTGGGGACGTTCTATTGGGCGTCTCTGGAACCCGTGGTTTTGTTAGAGCAGACAATGAATGCTACAAGGTATCTGAACATCATTGTGGACCAGTTGCACCCTTACATGGCCTCTGTTTATCCAGCTGGAAATTTAATGTTCCAACAGGACAACGCCCCGTGTCACAAGGCTAAAATTGTGTTGGAGTGGTTCCAGAGAAATGATACTGGAATTGCAGTTAATGTCCTGGCCACCTAACTCACCGGATCTCAATCCGATAGAACACATTTGGATGTCATGGGACGGCAGCTCAGAGTTCAAAGACCCCCAATTCGCAATATCAGGGATTTGTGTGACCGTTGCTTAAACATCTGGTACAATCTGTCTTATTTTTTGTGTTAAATGTGCGTGTTATATGCAAGATTTTACGCTCTCTCTTTATATATATATATATATATATATATATATATATATATATATACATAAATGACGTAAAAGAAATAAATAACCGTATCTCTGTATACCATAAGAATTGTGTTTGAATATTTTAGACGTAAAATTCCCATACATTTTTCTCACTCCTGAATTCCATAAGAACTTCATTACATTTAGAACAGTAACTAATGTCTTTAAGACATACATAACACAACGTGGTAAGATATTACAAAAGTAAATAAAGCATTCGTTAGATTCTTTCTAATATTTATATTATTATTTAAAATAAAAAAAAAGATTTAGTTAATCTAATGTGCAAGGCAATGATATCAATTCTACTCTTAGTTTTGATTTCAAATATTTTTTTTATTCTGCAGATATAGAGGATATGATTAAAGTTTTGAAAGAAACTTATATTAATATTATGTAAATAAATTAATAATTTATGAAAATTGTAATACAGTTTTTATTGAATTATTATTAAGAGGAACCAAATTTAACGGACCAACCAAATTTGGTTGGGTTGGGTTAACGCTAAGAATGGATTTTGTGAAACTCTGCTCCCAAAGGTTGCAACGGGTTGTTTAAGAAGTATTATACATAAAGATTTTCTTTTTTGGAACTTTTAGATCTACAGACTTGAAATTTGGTAAGCTCCTTTCTTTTGTTCAGTAAATATAACCTAAGGATTAGTTTTACCTAAATAGACTGCTAAGGGGATTAAGAGAGTGTGTAAACAAAAAAAACCGTTTTTGAACTATTAAACGTACAGAGATGAAATTTGGATGGTATTTGGTTGAGTAGAGACTCGAAAAGATTGCGTTTTACAGAGATCCATTTTAAAGTTTGGGTTTTGGATGTTACAAGAGTTTTATAGATACAATACAAATACCCTTTACTGAACTATTAGACCTGTACACTTGAAATTCGGTAAACACATTATTTTTGCTAAGTCGAGATGCATTAAAAATTGGTTTTACGGAAATAAACACGTATGGGGGTGAGTTTATTGTGGGGTTATATTAAAATAAAGAAGTTGTCAATGTTAAACTATTAGGCCTAACAAATTCTAATTTGGCAAACATCCCTTTGTTTGCTGCGTGTAGATCCGTTAAAGATGGGTTTTACCTAGACCGACTGCCAAAGGGATAGGGAAGAATTAGACATGAGAGCTATTAGATTTAAAAACTTGAAATTTGGCAAGCATGGTTCCATTTTTGAGTTGAGATCCACTAGATGGAGTTTTTCGTTAACAGACACTCATGGAGATGGTGTTTCAGATAAAAATTTTCCCGTTTTTGAGCTGTTAAACTAAATTCGGTAAAAACAGGTGTAGTGGAAATCAACACGAAACCGAGATGCAGAGCGTAAAAAATAAATAGACTTCAGTTTTAGAAATTCAAGCCTGTCCCTTTTAAATCCAGAAGCGGTGGTTATAAAAATATTTTTCAATTTATTTCAAAGTTTAATGGTAAGACTTATATTTCAATAACTTAAAAACGGTATATATAGTCATACCAAGAATCATGAAATACTCAGTAAAGCGGACGAAAAACAGCTAGTGATTTTATATATATCATTTTTATAACGTATATAGTACTTACAAGGATTATTTACTATTATAGTAGAACAAAATTCTAATCCGTTAAGCCAATATGAATTTTATGTTTTACTTAAGTTATGGACGTAGTCACGAAAATTTTTAACGATTCTAAATATAGTTTCAACTTTTAAGAATATCCATGAAGCATAAAGTAAAATGTGTATGATCGATTTAGAAGTTTAAATTTGAGACTAACGCTATATAAATACTGCAAATGATATTTTAGTTTTTTATGGAAAAGGTGCAATTACAACAAAAGCGACAAAAAGATGGATTAAAGAAATTCTAGTGGATTTTAATCCTTAAATGATGACATCTGACAGTCCTTTAAATCTAAATCTTGATGTATTGGAGTGAAATACTAAAACTAATCTCAATTTAAACTGTCAACAGTCTGCAAAGAAATTCGAAGTAAGAGACGAAATAATACAGAAGTGTGTGTACTATTTTTAAAATTTAGAAAGCTAAATAAATTGGTAACTTTTTAAGTTGTGCAATGGGTACTAAAATAAAATTACTGCATCAAGAGAGTTGAAGATCCTCACCCAATTTTTTTATTTTTAACACATACTCTTAGCAGATTATCACTTGTTTTAATCTTTCGACAATCATATGCATTGTGAAAAGTTTAATAATGAAAAGGGAAGTCTTACACACTGGGAAAAGATTGTTGAATGATAAAATTAATATTTTGGTACACAAAATGTTTCTATCCAAATATTAATTTATATAACAAAATATCTAGTGTTTTTTTTCTGTTCAAAAAGGATAAAAATTTTCTTAGCTACTGATTAAATCTACATATTTAGATATTCAAATCTGAGTTAAATCAGATTTGAAATGTCATTTGTCAAAAGTTACCTGCCATTATTTTTCAAACTATGATGTTTAAAATTTATTCTGTTTAAAAAATAAAGAGGCAAATGGTAATCATAAAGTTGGTTTCTAAAGTGAGGTTTATTTTAAATTAATTAAATGGGGCCTTATAAACGTACTTAATAATCATTGATATTCTGCAGTGTTCCTACAGTTACAAAATCTATAAAAAAACCAACAACCATTCATTACACTTCAGTATTTAGCACTCGAAAAAAAGTATATTTTTCTTCAATCAGCGGATTTCTTTTAATGTTTTATCACTCTAGATGATGAGGTTCTTATGTCATTAATAGAGTACTTTTCCTAATCCTTCCACCTTCCAGACTAAAATGGATAGAGAACAGCACATTGCAATCTCTTTCATTGATACTGCGCTCTTGAAACAAAAAGTGTTCGCAGAAAGCCTTTGTTGCATTATTAAATAGTTTTACTCATATACACTGTTTTTTCATATTATTAATGTAGAAAAAAGATACATAACACAAGAAGGTACAAAGTTCCTCACAAAAATATAAATAAAGCATTTTTTTGTTATATATATCTGTACCGTTCAATCTATTGCCAAGTTGCCAACATGGTCGCTAAAAATGATGCCAAGTTGGCGTTATCGCTAACATTTCGGTATGTTTCCATTGAATCGCCATTATAATGTAAAAAACGGGGTTGCTTGCAAATCTTACAATTTTAACATAAAATAAATACAACAGAAAATATTACGTATAACACATCCAGATATAAATATTTTACACTATTTTAAGCGTTTATTAATCAAAATTTGTAACAATGTGTTACTTTTGCTCAGCATCTTAGGAAGGTGTTTTTAAAAATCGTCCCACAAGAGAGTTTAGGGCGTTATAAATAAAAAAAATCCTTTTTATCAGCTGTTAGATCTACAGACTTAAAATTTACAAATATTGTTTTCTGTTCAACTGAGATATGCAAAAAACTTTTTTTTTTGTTCTGTTTAATTTGTAATTCACGTAAAATTAACTCATTAAAAACTTCTTTATCCTTCAATCTATATTGTGTAATTTTCCCACTCACCCGTGCGACAATGGGTGCACCAGCTAATAATTATATATAATCTGAGACCAAGGCATTTAATACACAAGAACTTGTTTTATGTTCCAGTAAAATTTAGAAAAAAGCTTAATCAAGTATTTTGTTATATTGATTGAAGCTGTTAGAATTAACATTTCCTGATAAATTGACCCCATTAAAATTATATCGATGAAGAGTTCAGTAATACTATCAACAATGTTTTTTCGTTTGTGAAATCCCGAAGTGACATTCAGATATTTTTAGATCTTGAGTCTCACAAAAATAACTGTAAATGAAAAGAAATTCAAACATGTAATTAAAAAAGTATCACAAATCTAGCTCAAATATTAATTTTTTAATGTTTTATTTCTTTTTTCTTAACTACATTATTATAATATATAGTTCCAATGTTCAATAAATCATTTATTTTATTCTAGTTGAAATATTATATCGTTTCACATTGATTTTAAAATATTTAAAAGTGTAATGAAAATTTTGAATATTTATTTCACGATATATTTTATTTATCTCAAGGAGTTAATTAACGTTGAAAATTGCAAAACATCTCAGACTTAAATAAAGAAATAAATGAGCAATTTTGTAAAAAGGATAACTAAATGATAAAACACAAATTCTAATTTAACAGTAAAAATAATAGATTTTGTCCAAAATTTTTGTAATGCATATTTTTACGCTACTGTCATTGCACACATTATTTTAAATTTCATGGCATTTGTTCATACTATAACATTTTAAAATAATTGCAACAGATTGTAGCAACAAACGGTACATATATATAAAATACAGTTATCAGCTAATTTATTTATTCATGAACTGAATAAATTAAGTAAAAGATATGAAAACTGTTCTGTTACTCAAATAAAAATTTAATTCATAAGTTTTCCTCTAGGATATTACTTAAAATAAAATGAAAATGTACAGCAAATTACATACAGATTGAATTTTATACTCCACAGAATTCAAATTTAAAAACTCTTCTTAAATATATTTACCACGGTTCTAATGACTTATTCACATAACTCGGCTATTTTCAATTTTAATTACTAGAAGCAGAAGGACAGATTTTAATATTTTAAAAATCCATACCTATTTTGTAACTATTCTTTAGATTTAATAAATTCTATGAATAACTAATAGAAAGTGTTTTTCAATTATTCAATTTGAATGACATAAGCCCTGCAAAGCAAGTTAATACTGTGTGTATGATTTTGGAATATTTAAATTATTTTAAATATCTCTCCCCTCCCCCCTTTCTAAATGTGTGTGTAGCATCTTTTCTCCCAATTTAAAAAAGTATTATTAGTAAGTATTAGTATAAATATAAAGTATCATTTTTTTCCTCTTTTCTTTTTCTTCTTCCAAAAAGAAAAGTATGAACCTCTTAACAAAACCACGTTCTTACAACTACTGAACACACTATTTAGGTTTATTAAACAGTTTATTAATAAATAGCTATAAGATTAAGAAAACTGCGAAAATGATTAGAAATATAATTTGTATAGTAATTATTTACACTTAAAATATTTCTTAAAAGAAAACAAATAAAAAGAAAGAAATTTTGTTACATATAATGGGAACTTGAAAATATATTTTTATATATTGAAAGTATATTTTTTTTTAACAAATTCAAACAAATATTAACAAAAAAAGAATGTTTCGGAGCTAAACTATGATTTAAAGAGAAGACTCTTACGAGTCGCTTGACAAGTGCTTAATATTAAAAACACTAGGCACTACGTGTATCTAGTATTTCGTATGTAAAGCATATCTTCATAAGAATTCTGTAAGCTTTTTTACGTGTTAATTACAATCTACATTTTAGTGAAATCCTCTTTTTAAAAGGCTACTTTTTATTTATCATTTTTCGTAGTCTAGTTCATTAATTCTGCTCCAATTTAAAATTATTTTAATTGCATGCGTAACATACAAATATAGTTTCATTGATAATGCAAATGAATTATTTTTATATGCTGTTATGATTATGATAAAGAAAAATACAAATTCATTGATCGAACTATAAATAATGGTCCAATAAGTTGAAAATATATGTTATATTTAGATATCGTCTGATAAGATAGAATTATCCGGACAACTGTTTGCAAACTTTCGTGTGGTGTTAAAGTATTATGGAATGTAGTAAAGTAATAACGAAAAATGATGAAAATATCTATTCTTTTGGAGTTTCATCTTTATTTATTTAGATATCATGGTTAACCAAGCAAAATATATGTAATAAGTTTTTCTATCTAAAAATAATATATTTAGAGTTCGAATATTGATCTGGCATTTCATATGTTACAACTAAATGCTATAATGATTTGGTGGGGTAGATGAAAGTTGGATGTAATTAGATATTGAACATGTTATTGTATCCATACATGTCAAGGAACATGTGTCTTGGAGAATAGAAATAAATAATATTACTTTTCTTTCTATTAAAGGAAAATGAATGTAAATATCATAAAATAAGAAAAACTAAGAATTTCGAAAAGAGACCCATGTACTCCAAGGTTGAGAATGACTCAACAAGAAAATTTGATCACCTTTAAAAAGCCGTACCATAGGTATTAGTAAACGTTTCTTTAAAAGGATAATATTAAGATCATAGTACAATAATTTTAAGACAAAAATAAATCCAAATAAAAAGAAAAAAACTTAGAAATTTTACGATTATGAAAATCCTGGGAAATAGCATAGAACATTTATTGACACAATAAAATGCAATGAAAAATAACAAAGATTTCATTACAAGTATCAGAACACTGTTACGCCAATGAACGTTACATTGCCAATTATATTAACTTTAGTATCCCGAAAAACTGTGTTCGTAATGAAACTTTGTCTTATTTATAGAACAACTCAAAAGACTGTTTTTAAATGTAACGTTTAGATGGTTAGCTTTAATTTCATACAAATTAGAAGGAGCTTAAATTCCGATATACAGAACCAAAAACAAAAGATGCATAATAACAATAAAAGTAAATAGACCAAAATGAAAAATTATTCTGTTATCTAAAACTAACACTGACTTAGAGCAATAAAGTTGGGTTAAGCTTATTTTATAGTACCAGAATAGTATACATAATAATACAAGAAAATAATGAAGTTTATAAATCTATTTTGAAATTCACTTAGAGATAAAATTCATAAGTGTATACAAATAATTTTCGTTTAGAAAAATAAAATGTTTATATAATATTGTGGCGTCGTGAGACTCGGAAGCGTGATTTTGACGCCAGGCTAACCATTAAAAATACTTTTATTGTGATCTAAACATGCTTTATTTGATTTTCAATATTTAGAAGATCACTGGGAAGAGAAAAAGTCAGTTTCAGGTGCCAGTTCTATTTAGCCATTCGGTTGCATCGGTATCCACTCCTCGCGTCTTCACCGGGCATCAGGTCTTCAGGATACGGCGAATGAAAAGTAAGTACCTGAATTTCTCTACCACGGGCACTTGACTCGCGTTTCTTCTTAGACCACAGGATTCCGTCTCGGATGTCGATCTCTCTACTGCGGGCACCCGCCTCGCGCTTCCTTCTTAGTCCGCCGGATACTGTCTCAGGAGTCGATCTCTTTACCCTCTTTAGCCGGGTCGATTCTTTTAAACTCCAGGGCGGATCAACTCTATGCCCCTCATCAACCCACATTGGCAGGCCTCAAGATTTTGCACCCGGCATCTCGTTTTTGCTAGCCCACCATTGGTGCAGGGATAACAATGGATCGGGTCCATCTCAAAAGTTTCCGGCGACAATGGCTGGTCTGACATCTGGTTCTCGAACCACCTCGCAGCCTTTTCCTCTTTTGAGGTTACCCGCC
Organism: Trichonephila clavata; assembly: GCA_019973975.1. NCBI lineage: Eukaryota > Metazoa > Arthropoda > Arachnida > Araneae > Nephilidae > Trichonephila > Trichonephila clavata. The sequence goes on along the minus strand of BMAO01000704.1, from coordinate 5,180 downwards.
GCCGTCTGCCGAGGCACCAGCCTTTTAAGACGGACAATCACTGCCTATGGGCGAAAAATAATACAGTGATGCCCAGCCCATAGTGTTACCAGTTACACCGGCGCCGACAGTCCAGATGTCCGACAAAAGCACAATGACGCCAAAGCCACGTGCTCTCCAGCTGTAGTATGCGTCATGAATAGGGGCGATTTCTGCTTTGTGACTACGTCACAATATAAATAGAAAAAGTAGAAAAAAGTATGCAATTAAAAAGGGAAAGTAGAAGTTAAAAAACTATAAATAAAATTTCTAAAACGTATATAGAGAGGAAGAGATAAGTTTCATCGAAACTTTTATTTAAAAAAATCCTTAAAAATCACAGAAAAATAATTATATTAAGTTATCCGACTACTCTAAAATTGAGAATTTTGCCAAAAATTGACAAATTTTTTGGGGGGATTTATTTTTATAGACCATCTTATTAGCTTCTTAAAAAACCAAGTTTATTATTTTCTGTTCCATAGAACAAAAACTACAAGTATTTTAGCAAAAGCAGATGCCATTACTTTAAGCAAGATGTCATACTTTAAAGCGCGTTTACTCGAAATATGATTTTTTTATGCTCAAACAAGGATAATTATTGCTAAAAAGTTTTTGAAAATAATTAACTGAAATTTTTCCTGTATTCTCTGTATAATAGTAGAAGTGTTATAAACTTCAGATTTATCAATCACTGTATTATTAGAATATTTACGGTCCCTTATGTCAATATAATCACTTTTATTTTATGCAATTTCATATAATAACTAAGATAAAGTGCTGTAGTTTTTGTAAAAATTAAAATATTCAGAAGGTACTAAAATATACCAGGAAGTCATTTCAAAAATTAATAACATAGCAATACATTAGAATTGAAAAATTGAAAATTTGTTCACAAACTTTTGGTACAGAATGGGCCCCGTTTATGTCTTTTTTTGTACATTTTTACCAATTTTTTCCCTTTTTAGTAATAATAATTTCTTTTTATCTTCTAAATTTTAGCATATTTTCTTTAAATGTACCAAACAAATCTAAAAAAAACACACACAAAAAATCTCCATGTCTCCATTTATTTAAAAAAATTGTCACAAGCAGTGAAAAAAATAGAATATTTTGGATAACATTTGAAAATCTATAAAGATATATTAAATGTATTCCAATATATGTGATTTAATTTCGATTTCATTAACTTGAAAACAAACCGTGTAATGGAAAAAGTCCCAGTTTAGAACGCTATTTGAAAACACAAATTATATACGAGGTCTGACACAAAAGAAACGAGACTGGTCTAATAAATCATTGTACTTACAGAATCCGTTTATCACCTGCAAAGTTCACCCACTTCTACATTCGTTGCTGCAATTAATGGTAACAGTTTTGGAACGTTGCTTTTGGAAGGCCCTTTAGGAGATTCTCCGCTTTTGCCTGAACTCTTCATCGAAGAGAGTATAATGGGTTCCCTTTTAACCAAATTTAACTGTTGAAACAAAAAAAAAGTAGTATGGAGCTACATCAGGTGAATAAGAAGGATACCTCATCACAGTAATATTTTTTCTAGCCAGAAACTGCTTGGCAGATAGGGCCGTGTGACCGAATGCATTGTCTTGCTGCAACAGTCATCCCTCACTCCACAACTGTGGCCTTTTTTTCTAATTTTTTCACGAAGTATTTTTAGTACTTCAATGTAGTGGTATTCATTAACAGTCTGACCATTGAGAACCCACTCAATAATTGCAATTCAAATAATATCGAAGAAGACAATTAACCTTTTCTTGAATTTTGATTCTGACATGCGTGTCTTTTTGGGTCTTGGAGATACACGGCATCGACTGACCCTTACTTTCTGGGTCATAGGTAAACTTCCATGTCTCATTTCATGTTACAACAGATTCCAATAAATCTGGCTCATTTTCAATGTGTTCTAACATGTACACATTCGCGTCCGTACGGCTGTGTTTTTGGTCATCGGGACAGAATTTTGGGAACAACCTTCACATAAATCTTTCTCATGTGTTAATCGTCTGTTAAAATGCGTCGAACAGCATCCCTATTCAACTTAACCAACTCCGTTACTTCACAGACACTTAATCTTCGGTTTTCCCGGACCACATCACAAACTTTGGCAATGTTTTGGTCTCCAATAGCTCACCTTGGATGCTCAGCATGTTCATCATTTTCGACATTGTCCTCCCTGAAAAGCGCTTATGTCATTTGAACACACATGCACGAGACAAAGTTTCATCTGCATAAGCATTAGTTAACATTTGAAATGTTTCTGTAACTGATTTCCTAATTTCACTACATACTTTTTGTTGATTCGGTGTTCGATTTTTACATTAGATATTTTTCCATCAATTGTATGTGTTCACTCTATGATGCAGTACTCCCAACTGGCGTGATTCATTGGCCACGTGGATAGAGAAGAATGGTGGAATGACGTCACCAAAATAATTGTTGCTAATTCTACACTCACTCTTTTTAAGCTACGCACTTAGTCGCGTTTTTTGTGTTAGTCATGCCTCGTTACATAACATAGATGTATCTATTTATTTTCTTTAATTATGAATTATTCTTCATTTATATGTAATAAGTTTCTTCTTCCATATTTTTTATCTTGCTTATATATGTATAATACATATATTCTGAAATACCACAAGATATAAAATACCATCTGTGTGTGAAATCCTATAGGACTCATTTTTGAAGTGCATAAATTCAATGTGTATTAACGTTTCAGCCATTTTTAAAAAAATTTTATTATAATTCCCCAAAATATTTGCTTAAAAAACAGATGCACTCAAAGTAGTACTTATTTGAGAAAGAAAGTATAGGAATAAAAAATCACAATAGGATACATTAATTCAGTATAGAATGGAGTAGTAAAAAGTATTATGGACAAAAGGACTTTGGCCCAGATAAAGAACGACAAACCTGAGTAAAGAATATAACTACCATCAACTGACATAGTTGCGTGCCACAGTCTGTTTGTACTAAACACTGGATTATAGAATAGTTCTTGAGGTAAGAGTTCCCATTCCTCAATGAATATCTTCGTCAATTACCTGGTGTTCTCCAGAGGATACAATCGTGATTTTAGGCATCTGCCCCAAGCATCCCTCACATTTCCACAGGGATTCAAATCAAGGGAAAACGCTGGCCAATTTGTTACACGGATATCATCTCTGTTCTGATTCTCCTGAATAGTATAGTATGTGTTTCGCTGTACCATTTCGTTCATAAATTGGAATTTGGACTAATGCCATCTCTTAAAAGCCGTGCGTAAAAGGGAACAACATTATTATTACAATCTCCGCGATTTTTCAAACATATGGAGCTCAATGCATCCATTCAACATGAAGACATACTCCTTTGCAAGCACGTCTTCGAAGCTTTGCAGAAGACCATGAAGTGCTATAAGCGTATTTTTTTACGATAAATAATTTCTGATTGGAATTTACTTTTATTTGAAAATACGTGGATTATAATGGACTTACTACAATTTTTCTGTGGATCAATAAGACTTTACTATTAATTTACTTTGTCCTTCTCACTTATCCAATATATTTTCAATTCAAAGTCATTTATAAGTACATTTTAAAATTATTCCGATTTTCAATTTTAATTATACTACTAATACTACTGGGCTATGTTTAAAAGCCCGGTTTATCGTTTTATAATCTGATTATTCGATTCATTAGAACACCACATATATACGCCGAAGGTCCACGGGGCTGTGACACGTTCCATATTTGGTTCTATTCTTATTTATGGATAATTCGCGTAAATCGATTCATAATAATACTATTGTCATTATTACTACTTATATTATCGATATGTTTTATATTCAAATGAATCGAAATTCAATGTAAAAATACAAAAATTAGAATTTTTTTTAAGGTATAATAGTATTTATATTTTTATACTATTAAAAAAAGGAAGATGGATAAAAAAAGTTATTAAAATGAGTGTGTGTGAATATTTTTGTAAATTTTGTTTCATTCAAGTCGTTAAAAACACATTTTTACAATACGAAATCTAATTCCATTCGTACATTAGAAAAAGATTTCATTAGAACTATCTTACAATCATATAACTGGAATTGTTCTATTTAAATACAAATTTTTCTGTTTTTTCAAAGACTAATAATTTATCACTTTTACTCACAAGAGAAAAATGTTTTAATTTCAAATTAATGAAGTGGAAGAAATCCATCAAATGATTATAGTTCATTGTATAAAGTTCATTCGTGATAACTTATTGTTGGTTCCATGTGTAATTACACGTTGCTGAGTTAGTTATAAAAATTATAAATAAACCTATATATTTAATTCATATTTCTCGTTAGATAAATAACAAATTTTTATGTTAGCTAGGATTTCAGATTTTTAGGTTCATTATAAATGATAATTTATTTATTTATAAAACTTTTCTTTACCCACAAATAAATTACGTTTGATTGCTGAAAAAAGATATGTCAGTTTTAAAATTGTCTAAAATATTGATCACGTAGAGGTTCGAAACGCTTTGGATGCTTCATTGAAAGTTCGAGTAAGTACTTTTAACCAAAGGAATATAAGTAGCATGCTTTTCCATTACGACTTTGAAGGCAAATACTCGTGGGAAATTAAATTGTTTAGAATGTTTTATGACAGAATCGGATTAATATGATGCGAGATGGGTGAATGGCTTAAAAGAGCTTTCTCATTATTTCTTATCTGTAATAATTTGACGATTAAAACATGTTATATGCTTCTTTATTTCATAGGTTAAGAATTTTTTCAAGATTTTGTATAACTTTTCAACTATTTTTGTTTCGATAAAAAAGAAAAACTTATTTTGATTTTAATAAAGTCTTCTATGATGAAGTTCCGCTTGGAAGATGCATTTTTGTTATTATAAATTTAGCTATCGAATACATTTATGCTGATTATTTTTTTAAATCCTATCATCTTAAGTTTAATTAGATAGGGAAATAAATATGCACATTATTCATTTAGTATTTTAGAAATTAAAATAGATATATTCTGATATTTTTATATTTACTCTTTTTTTTTATAACTGTAATTTTCTAAATTTTGACATCTGACTACTAAGGAAATTATAAAATTTTATTCTAGAATAAAATTAGCCAATAATAAAATGGTACAAATTTTATTTCAATA